>PNEQ01099526.1:0-12673 GCA_003012365.1 Medauroidea extradentata | reverse complement strand
ATTATTACTCATTTGAGTAAATCTGGGCGAGGTTACGAGTTTCTTCCAAACCTCAAACCGATGATGATCGTAAACCACAGGAAACCTGTGCTTTGAAGTCGATTTATCTTGTCAACAGTGCACAACACTTCGTCATTTTTAATATGTATGTTCGTCACAAACGGACGCCATTACAATTTTAAAATCCGGGCCACTGCGCATGCGCGGAAGAATAACAAAGCACTAGCGCCTGCGGTTGGTCATGAAATTAAACAGACGGTGAACGAAAGCCCTATAGAGATAACACGCCCTGGTACAGTTATAGGTAAACGCTTTTAGCGTTGAATTATATACCACGTCCTCTTAAACCACTGCCATAGAAGAACAGGTCTGGACACTCGCATGGAAACTTGACCCCCTTGTTGTTTGGCTGCAGTTCACCAAGTTACCGATAATGCTAGCCTATATATTTTTGGCGCTGTAATCCGGGCGGTCAAGCTCAAACACATCCCACTTCCCTCCCACTAAGATAAACAATTTATCCAGAAGTATTTTTTTAGCAATTTATGAAATACTTCCTTCGCTCACAATTTTTAATCATTGTTCTAGAAACCTTAATTTACTTTATAATGTTAACAATGTAAAAAAGTGGGCGGAGTTAGACTGCCCAGATTACAATGCCAAAAAGTACAACATTCTCTGTAATTTGACGAAATACAGCCAAACAAGGGGGTCAAGCAAAATACATTGGTAGATAGGAGAGTGACCAGACCTGTTCTTCTACGACCTAACAAAAAGCTGAAAATTTCGAAGTTAGTAAACTGCAACTTTCTTTATGTACGACTATTCCTAACGTCTATCGAAACATTTTTCACCAGTAAACCATGCCTTTAAACTCATTAGTTTGGCCGGTACAGAGTGAGGTGTTAGTCTTAATATTTTCCAAAAAAAAAACTTTTAGATTTTATGTAATTTTTTTCTATGTTTCTACCTGAAATGCACAGTTTACGTTGTGCCATGCTATTCTTATTAGCCATCATAAAATTACTGTTTCTACTCAGACGGCACAGCAGATAGTGCTGGAAATATTACCGCAGTATTTTAATATACTAAGTTGGTTACACAAACAACAGCATGTTGCCTGCACATGCCAGAAACATCTCACTGACAACATAGGAGATTAAGACCACACAGTTGCCTGCACCTACATGGCACATTACAGTATGTTGTTACAACGTTATAGTATGACTTGCAGGCATCATGTATGAAACATTGCTGTGCTGTTTGGAAATATCCCAGCAGTTAACCCCATTCTGAGACCAAGTTTAAATATATATATTTTGATACGTATTCTTTATATTTCTACCCACTGATTTTACCACACCTTAATATACTTAGTACTAAACTGTGTCTCGGTAATACAAGTCACGAAATTTTAATAATTCCCCGTGCAGCACACAATGTTTCAGTTATGTTTCAGAAACATTTCAAAGACTTTACAATGCCTCGATTAAATAACATTTCATGTGAATATTTCACGTATATTTCTGAAACGTTCCAATGTAATATTATGTATCTCATGTTTCAGATAGGTAGGTCGCAGTAATGTTCTGCTGAAACTTCCAACAGAACGATATGGCTTATATTTCACAGTACACAACCCAGAAATATTGCGATGTAATATTTCAATATGAATGTTTCAAATGTGTCTCCGAAATGCTTAGTCCAGACATTCACCGCCATTATCGCTGAGTAGCCATGTTGCTTGTTTAATGTTTCAGTTAAACATTTCTGAAAATGTAACTGAAAGCATTGTGTGCTGTATAGGTCTTTTGGAAATTTAGCATTTTACATGGATATTAATTTAATCACAGCATAATTTGGAAATTGTTTAAATAACTGAGTGAGTAAAAATATCAATAAACAGGCCTAGTTTTCACCAGGCAAGAAACCTTAAGCATGGTGCAGGTAAAATATTTGCGTTGAAAAATTATGAAAATTTGGAAAGTAATTTAAATGTCAGTACAGAGAAACCAAACCTTAGCAGTCCTAGAAAATAGTTTCTGAGCATACGTGTTCTTCGTGTGACGTGTTTCTATTTAAAATGTTATGATGCATTATTGTTGTAACTTTAATTCCACTGTCAGGTTTTAATTTGACAAATTATATCACATTAGCAAAATATGGGCTCAAAAATGATTATTTTTTTACAGGACAGTTTTTTAAATGACTTTTGTTTAGTTTGTAATTTAAAACAGAATATCAGTATAATACAGACAGATTTTGTTCATGAAACATAAAATTTTTATGGTTTTGTAAAGGCGTGCAATGGGAGTGATTGAATGGAATGCATTTTTTGAGACATATTCCATACAAACAATTTTACAACAAACAGTAAAAACACAGTTATAATTTTTTTTGGATTTGGTTTGCCATTATATATACATATAGTAGATTTATGCTTACATGCGTTTTAAATAGTCTTCCACCTGTACTCTTTTTAAGTATTTCTATTAAATCTTTCAGTAAACATGTTGGTTATAGTCTACTTCGTAATAACGCATGAGTGAGTGAGAGATTTTGGTCAGCGCTGGTAAGGGGTGACATGAGGTGAGTATGGAGCAGCGCTGGAATGAAAGGGGAAAATGGGAAATCCCCGAGAATACCCGACGACCAATGGCGTCGTCTGGCACGATTCTCACATGCAAAAATGCAGAGACTGACCCCGCCGGGAATCAAACCCGGATCGCCTTGGTTGGAGGCGAATGGTCCGACCATTCGGCTACCGCAGCCCCCAACACAATAATGATTTCTGAGTAACCATGGCACTAGACTATATGAAAATAAATAAGTCTTGCCCTAGCTGTTTATGTGAGATTGCACAGATAATGTACTAAGAGATAATACTCTGACCATTGGCACCTTCAGTTCTGTATGGTCAGTATTATCAGTGAACACATAAATCCATCTGAAACATTTACACGCATAGGTATTCACTAAATCACACAGAGTGAACAAAAGCTGATACCTGTTATAGTATTTCATACATTTGCTACAGCATTATCTGTTACACACAAATTCACAGTATGGTTTGGTGTAGTATTATCAAAGTTAAGATTTTCTGTTCATGTATTCAGAAGTGTGAAAAGTTGTCCTTAAAAAGTTGAGAGATGATGATGTACAATATTATATGTGTGTATAGCAGGCATAAATGATGATGCATATGAAATAATGCTCTACTGGTTAATTTTATCAGACAGAACCAATGTAGATGAATTAGTTCAGCCCTCAATATAACACTTTCTAAACTACCATAATGTATGTAACAAGTCAAGGTAAAGCAAGCACTTCTGAAGCCTTGGTTAGTTTTTTTCTTTTTAGGCAATTTGTATATTTTTGCAGCTTGTTAATATAAACTTAACAGTGTCAGTAATAATCATTAGAAGACTGTATTCAAAAGTGCCCATCGTTAGCAAACATCCTGTGATGAGTTTTTGAAGGTGGTGAAAACTAATTATGTAGTCTTTTAGCCTTTAAATCATTTTGCATTTTCTTTCCGATTGTATTTTGCGCACTGCTGGGTAATAAGTTCCTTATATTATTTAAATGCAATTTGAGTTAAGATAAGGGACTCTTTGTGATCCCCTTTTTTAAAAGCGCTGTGGAGTTTGAAGGAAGTGGGTGCCAGCTTCCTCGGACCTCTCCACCATGGACCATTCTCACTCGTAGAACAATGGTACTGCTAATTTTGGTTAGGATTCGTCCGTACTAGCCAGTCAGTATGACTGTACCTGTACAGCATTTAAATATCCCTAAAAAATTCCATCAGTGCAGTGCTAGTGGTGTAATTCGTTCAGAGCAGAGTGATCAATTTTACGACAGGAGCAGAAGCTCCCACCTCGTTTTCAATTTTGGGTTAGAAAAAATTTGCTTAAATTTTGTTGTCAACATCATCTTTCATTTTAGGCAGCTTCCTAATTTAACTATTTTGTTATGTTTCTTTTAACGGCGCAGTTCACCTCAGTTTTTAACGTCTTTATTTATTTTTATATTTGTACCAGATAATTTTTTTTCTTATTTTAGACACAAATTGTGATATAATCTTCCCCTTAGGAAATTTTTGTATCTCGTAAGGCCAGTTTACACCAACTATAACATTGCTAATAACACAAGTTTTCAACAAAGTTATTAACAATGTTGTAAAAATGCTTGAAAATTGTTGAAGTGTTATCAACATTGTTGCCAACATTCTGTTATTAACTTTGTTAATATTTATAAAAAATGTTAATAACATTTGTTGCCAACATTTTGTTGATAACATTTGCTAGCAACAAAAGTTATGAATTTTAGAAACATATTAATAACTTTGTCGCCGACAATGTTGATAACATTATTTTCCCGACCCGTTCTAGGGAGGTCTAGATCAAAAGACGTTGGTAACAAATATTACTAACAATGTTGTAGGCATTTTTGTCATTAACTTTGCTGTTAACTTACAGTCACCATTCTTAGAACTTTGTTAATAACATTGGTGTTTTCAGCAATGTTAATAAGACATATGCTATCAACATTGCTGTAAAATAGTGTAACATTGCTTAGAATTAGTTAATATTTTGTAACTAACATTTCGTAACAAACATATTGTAAGTAACATTGTTACTGTTATTTTTTCGATGTAAACTGGCCTTTATAGTTTTTGCGTAATGAGTCGTAAACGTCAAAATTTGAACTTTATGGTTTTATGCATGCCACTAAAACCAACTAACATACCGAACCGAAAAAAATTCACAATGTATAATAAGAATATTGTAGGCTATGATTTGACATATATAAAACAAAAAAATAAATAAATAAAACACTGTTGTATTTAATTAAAAATTCTGAGTTTTAAAATGAAAATTTAAAAGTTTCAACAATTTTAAAAAATACAAAACTATAAAACTATTTATTTTTTGTTTTTATGTGTGTAAAATCACAGCCTACAACATTGTTATACACTGTGATTTTTTTTTCGGTTTGGTATGTCAGTTGTTTTTAGTGGCGTGCATAAAACCGTCAAGATCAAATTTTGATGTTCACGACTCATTAGGCACGAACTATAAGAGATACAAAAATTTCCTAATAGGAAGATTTAGTCACAATTTATGCCTAAAATAAGAAAAAAAATATCTGGTACAAATATAAAAATAATAAAAGACGTTGAAAACTGAGGTGACGCCCCCTTAGTGTTTTTCACTAGTTAACATATCTCCTTCCAATTTGACCTATTCTATCCAGTACCTTTTGAGGGTAATAAATATGTACTGCTTGTAACTGTAACATCGGGAATACAACACTAACCAGCCAACATTAAAAGTAGGTCAAAGGAAATGGTTAAAGAGTTACATTTTAAAAAGGTTCATGAAAACTCAACATGAACTTCAAAGCGGTTATAATAATGACTAGCATATAACGCCCCGAAAATTGGCAGTTAGCCTATATGTGAGCATTTATGATATGATTACCTGCAGCCTTATAAAGATCATACAAGGAATTTTTATATACAGTATATTTAGCTAAGCAAATTGCTCTGAGCAGAAGAAACACTTGTCTTAACACAACAGAATTACAGGTTTTAATAAACAACACCAAAAATAACAGATAACACAAAATCATATCAAACAAATTGCAACATCATTCCAAGACTTTGTGGCAAAGTCATCCTGAAACGATGCAGCAACGGCATTTGGAAATGTGCAGCAAAGACATCTGGAAACTCGCAGCAAAGACATCTTGAAACGTTGCAGCAACGTCTCCCTGCAACGTTGTATGAACATCCCCTTGCAACATTGCAGGAAGGTCCGCACACAACGTTGTAGCAACGTCCCCATGCAACATTGCAGCAACGTCTTCACACAACATGGTAGCAATGTCCTCACACAACGTTGCAGCAACCTCCCCATGCAACGTTGCAGATTTGTGACATCTGGATGTTGTAGCAATGTTGTGGCAACTTTGTTACAACGTAACGAAACGTTGTGACAATGTTGATTATTTTGGGCGAAACGTTGTAGCAACGTTGCCACAATGTCGCTGTGCTGTATGGGTAGTGATATATACATTTAAAATTTTTATTGGTAATGTCAGATATACACATCTCACATATGTAATGTCTCTACATGAATAACGTAAAGCTATTTCGCTATTTAATGCATGTATATTATACATGTACTTGCAACTGTTCATGATACATGTCATCCATGATATATGTATAATATATGTATAATAAATATGTCAAATATACTTGCACATAAAACCAGCATTTAGCTATTGCATATATGTATATTATACATTGTCCCTACAGGTATGGCATGCGTCAAGTATGTACGCCTACAGACTACACTATCAATACATACATATAGGCTAGTGTGCAGAAGAAATCTTGTATATCTTTTTACTTTGCTGTTCAATTCTTTTCACATGATTACACATGATAAAATATGATAATCCTAACCTTTAATAACAAACGAGGTGGCACGAAGGTAACATGGATTCACATTTAGGATGGCCCTGGTTCGATCCCTGGCATCAGCCATCCTGACAAACACCATGGTCAATTCATCTCCCAGTTCCTATCACTGTGCTGTGTGTCACCATCTATATTGACCTCAAGATAGAAAGCCCCCTTACAGTTCCTTGCCTGTATTTAGTTGCAGTGTCAGCGGTTGACTTGTATCATTAAATGTAATAACAGCAACCCATTTCATGAACAACACTGAATCCATTCATTACTGTATGCAAACATATCACATACAGTACATTTGCTACCTGGGGGCCATATATCCAAACAATTAAATGGACCACCTACTTATAAATGCATGGGATGTAACCAGACTATATACATTTCCCATGCACAATCATTGTGGTTGGGAGTGAAAATAAAATAAATAAAACTTTTATTTTTTTTTATTTAGCCTATCTCATGGTTTGTACAGAGCAAAACTTGGCATTGAATAAAAACTATAATAGAATGCAAAGATTTGACATACATCCGAATTTTGGTGGCCTACTCAACTACACTGTGTAAACATTTTCTTATGAAGTACCATCAAGTATGTATAGTTACTGAAAAATAAATAATATTAAAGTGCCATTAACGAAAACATTAATGCATGTCATAAGTTTATGGCAAAACGTAGTACTCAAGCATTAAATTTCTGTCACTCATAAGCAGAAATGATTTGCTGTCTTCTAGAAAACCATGCTGTAATTATATACAAAAGAAACAAAATGCTTTTTATATATTTTGGAATATTCAAATAGAAAGCAGATAAAGTAACTATATATATATATATATATGCGCAGCTGACCATTGGCACAGATGCAGCGGAGGAAGGGCATGTGCCTTTCCAAACTCCCCCCCCCTTAAAAAATAATAAGCCTGATTGAAGCTATTTTATCAATAAAATTAAAAATGTTTATGTTGCAACTCACCCTGTACACACAAATGCTGAATATTGAGCGAGTATTATACAGAATAATTGGTGTTATTAATTACATATTTCCAACCAAATTCCAGAAACTTTAAAATTTTGGTAACTTATTCAAATGATCTATTTCGAACACTTCAACTTAAGTAAAATTAATAGGCCTATTATAATGATGTGCATGTTTTGGGCATTCTTACTGTCATAGTGTTTGGTAGAAAATTTAGGTTTGGTTGAAGGTTTTAAAAGCTTAACTTTAAGTAAATTTTTTTAAAAACATTTCTTAACGTTTACCTACACAAATTATAAGGAGACCTATTGAACCAACTGGCATTAAACACAAATGACAAATAGACCAACCCTAACTCACAGAAAAGAAATGAAAACGTTTTATTTTACAGTAAAATTCAAAATTATACAACATATGATAAATTACTTGATTCACTGTCAAGTACACAGAGAGCTATAAACTGTGGCAAGGTTTTGCCTCACTTTTGTTATGATTGTAACAATGTGCTGATAAATTAAGGCACAGTCATGTGCAATATTACTCACATAATAAAATCTAAAGTAAAACAAATGAAAGGTTGCTTGAAACCCTAAGCCTAACATTAAAAATACCACCATTACTTACCACGTACCTGGTTTTGGGAGTTGAAAAAATAAAGTTAACCCACTGCAAAATGAGATGTAGTGCTTAAGATTCCACTGTCCGCCTGATGTACAAATTTTTGGTTTTTACATTGCAGCCAAACATTTATTTTATAAAAATGTGTTCAGAAAGACCAATTTTATTTTAATGCCCTTTAATATTTTTGTGCTAAATTTGCTTTTTGGATTAAATTTAATACGTAGACAATGAGAAAGAAAATTAAACACTAAATTTTTTCTCTGTTTACTATTAACAAGTAAGTCACAGTTTCATTTGTACTCTTAAACAAATACTACAACTTGAAAACCAAGAAGTTGTACAACAGTGGTAGGTACCATGAAATGTTACGTAGTCACTGTAGCCACATAATGCAGAAAAAAATTACTGTTACATTTACTCCAAAGTCTCCAATGGTTTTCAGACAGATATGAAAATAATAACTGCATTTTCTAAACTGGCAAAAAGTCACAGGATTACAAAGCAGCATGCCCAACTAGGATACCACAAGATCAGTGTCTTGTCCCTCTTATCACTTATTAAAACCCTTTCTGAACCTTCCAACCCCCCTCCTGTAAAACATTCTTCTCTCTCACCGACCTAACCAAAGTAGACTGCCTACCCCGGAGCGTATTCCCTTTAGAAAAAAGCTTTATATCTGATATTGGTCAGATCTGGGACTGATGTGGGCCAGGTATGAATTAGTTAATATTTGCCTTTCCCTGATGCCATATAGATGGCCCAGACACACTTTTTTTCAAAAGGATCCACACCCTCTGAATTTTCTTATCATTGTTTCCTCTCCTTGTATCCTCTCTTAGCTAGCCAGCAACTTAAACTAACAAATCTCCATTTACCATCCTGTACAAACTAACCTGTCTTTCCACTCTCATCCTGACCCTCAATAGTCTCTATCCCATTTCCTTCATCATCTGTAATTCCCTTCCTCCTCACCACCCTACCCAGGCTGTCTTTTACACTTACCCTTCACCAGTCTCGTTCTTTGCACCATTTCCATCTCCTGCACCTCAAATTCTACATTCGGATCCGTTATACTCCAATACTGGCCGAACCATTGTGAAATATGCCTTTTCCCTCACCAGACTCACAGTAAACACTTCAGTACCCTTCCTATACTCATTCTATTCTAAGGTTGCAGCTAATCCATTCAAGCAAATGACAATAAAATGTTTGTACAGCATAATTTTCATTTGAAATGTAGAAATATACAAGGTAACTGTGTTACAGCACAATAACAGTGGGAGTAATCAAGATATAATTCAACTGCTTTGATTTATTTCGTTAGTAATTTTTATTTCTGCTGCAACCTTAGCATGGACAGTGTCTAACATTACCAACTAACTTCTCTACTTCGTAACCACTCCCTAATTACTTTCTCCGCTGGAGATCACACTGCAGCACCATTCCTTGGTACATTAATTTCATTTCTCAATATTCGTGTCGGACAAAATATACAAATCAAAAATTAATAAAAGAAAACGTAAATATATATCGTAAAGCACTTTCGTCACTCATAACCAATTATTTGGGAACAAGCACATGAAAGCACTTAATGAAACACAGGAAAGTTAAACACAGGATACACTGTAAATCACTGGGCTAACGATGTTTCATAATATTTAGTTTCTTTAATAGAGGATTTCAAGTAAATTTAGATAAAAACGTATAAATGAACACCAACAATCTGCTTTGCCTTGCCGCCATTTTCATAAACTTCAACTAAAAACAAACGAATAGTGAATTATGGTTAGAGGCAAAAGTGCTGCACTCATATTAGCTGCGGACATTTAGCAAAACATAAAGACCGGTAACACAAGGCTATGGGAGATGCAAAGCAACGCTAGGAGCAGCACTGTCGCGCCTTGCAGACGGCAGGAATGGTGATAGAAACGTATTTTTCGTATGCGTGGTAACGGAAATGCGAGTTTATTTTCATTTTTAAGGGCTCGTGTGGACAAATGCAGGCTTAAATTAATGTACGTAAAACCAATATTGAACACGACGAATTATTTAACACAGAACATGTAATAAATTGTTTTTAATATATCCCATATATTCACTGAAGTGTGCATTAGAAGCGATACGAAATAAAGCCGAATTGAGAGAGTGTAGCAGTAAACGATCTTGTTATGAGGAAAATACAATTTATAAGAAAAACATTTTATATGATCTTTTTGGAAAACAACAAAATTGATTAAAATTTGTGCGCATGAAAACTGTCCGTTTAGAATGCTTATGGGTTACATAATGCTTGAAGGTTAGTTCGTGCTGTTGTTACAACATGTATTAATATTATCGTTATTGTAAGTAGACTATTACTTTATGTAAAAAAGGGATCGTATGAGCTTGTAATTTTCACGTTACTAGATATTTACGAAACGTTCTGAAAACACAGCTTCGGAAAATTTTTCGTAATATTTTCATGTAGGAAAATAATCTACTTTTCAAAAATAAACATAAAACGGATATTTTTTTAATAAGACACGCATGCTAAGTTTGTATTTTAATGCTTACAAATGTATAGACACGTGTACGACTATATAATTTCAACAATTTAGTATTCAGTAAATGGACGAGGTTAGGCCTAACCTTGTTAGTTCTAAATAAACCACCTATAATGAAAGCAACATGTTTACTACAATACATACACAAATTGGCAAAGAAAATACAAATAGGTAATACAGAATTAGTTTAGAGAATACTGTTTATAATAATTACGAATACAATTAGTTTGGCAGAAGTTGCGATGTGTGAAAATAATGACTACACTCGTAACGATAATTTTACACTGTTACCTATCGACAGTGCTCTTTCCATACATGTATAAACATATTTTTAATAAAACACTTTTATTTTTACAACGGAGACTAGTACTGTTGCCACCTAGTAATTATTTATAGACTTTAAATTGCTTCGCTACGCACATGCACAATATAGCGTCTGCAGTCTGTATCACCATTCCGAAGGTTCAGAAGTTCACCACCAGATGTCAGCCACTTTGCTTTGCATCTCCCATTCTTGTGTTCTCGCTGGGCTGTCCACTTATAAGGTTAATTCTACTACAGGGGGGCGATTAAATATCGCTTTTGAGAGGTGCAGCGCAAAATTTGCACCTGCGCTGCGTTGCTTTGGTATTAAATATACAAATGCGCAGGTGCAAGTGGTCACATGATGGCGCAAAGTGCCTGAAAATCTGCGACTAGCAAATGGCTCGACGCAAGTATATCTGCGCCCTTCGCGCGTGCGCATTGGACAATTTTCGGGTGTATGAAAGTGAATTAACATAAAAGTTGGATATCTTTATCTGTATCCAGTGTTCTATGAACATTAATTATTTACGTTTTCGTGATTCGTGTACACATTTCAACTTTTAATAGTTACGAAGTACAGTAGAAGTACGAAACTGAAATGTTTTTTACTAAGGAAGCAATTAAAAATGGGCAACGAATTACCCTTTCCCCGGAATATATTTTGAGGGTATTTTTACGTGGCACGCGACGAGAAAATAGAGTTAGTTTGTGACGAGGTTATTTGTAACCTTAAAAACTTTGCTTAAAACTTTTATGCAAATGATAATGCAAATAAATAGCAAACATGTTTTGCAAGTACCTGTTTGGCTAATTGCTTAGAACAGTGACATTACCTCTCTATTTTATTTGCTTGGCTGGGGTGTTTCAACATCACATCTTTCTTGCCGACTTGTTTCCACATACGTGCTTTATATTTAAGAGTGATTCTGTTGGGATTCTCTTTATTTCATAAAACGGGAGGACTACCATTTTAGTTTTAAGTCTTTCGTGAGACTTGCTGTCTACACATATCACACCCTATCTCGGTGAACATTGAACTTTCAACAATCTAGACGTAATTAAATTTATTGCAGTATAGTTGTACGAACGCCACTCGTATTCACTACACATTAGCAATGAATTATTTAGAAATAATCAACGTATCACGATTTACGACTCACTGAAAGACGAATGGCACATGTATAGCCCATTAGGTACTAGGCCTACACTCACAAATACCATGCCACACAAGTTAAAATAACTTACGTGAATTTCAAAACTAGGCCACTCAAATTAATATCAGTACAAATATAAAATTTACACATAATTTTTGCTCTCATCGCGTCACACGTGTATCACTTTACGCACTTTATTTTCCGTTAGCAATACTATATAAAGTATGTAAAAGCTCAGTGGCGGCCGGTCAATGTTTTGAGCTCAGTGCTCTCAATATAATGGTCTTCACCCCCTCCCCCTCTAAATCGCTATACTTTCTTTTCCTACTAATAGTCATAATATTAACACAAAGACATAGAACTTTTGGTTTACATGTATTGAGAAATTGCAATGTGTTTCATGGAAACCAGTAATATTATACTAGGGCCTAAGTTATGCGTCTCGGCAATGTAACCAATAAAGTGTGTTTTAAAAAACTTTCAAATAAAGAATTAAAGTTTTGTATTAATTGCAATTTATAATTACTCTTGTCTTCTTGGAAACAATTATGTTAAAGAATATTCTCAGAGTACGTCTGATCAGCATTATAAGAT
>PNEQ01099525.1:0-12673 GCA_003012365.1 Medauroidea extradentata | reverse complement strand
TAATGCACCTAGATAAATAAATATAACTGCTGATGAATCTGGAGTGTCTCACTTAAAGTTAAAACCTGGCTAATGGTGTAGAGAAAACTAATCCAACTGAGCTATCCGGCGCACTTCACGAAACATAACCTCAACGCCCACTACAGTGACTACAATAACCACAGCAACACGCAGCAGACGCAAAAGGGACGCGTCACACTACCACAATAATCGTAAACATTGTGAGGCGGCGCGTGGTGAATGATACAACCCTACTGAAAGACATTTTTTTTTTCAAAATTACAATGTTAATTAACATAATGTAAATATTATATAAGAAGTAGAAGTTAGATACAGCGACAGCAAAGCCAGCAGTGGTGAAAAGGAAACAGCGTGCGTTGAGACAGGTGGTCGGCCGCCGCCTATATCGCCAACACAGCACGGATCGGCGTGATGTGCCACAATATCTCTACGCCCTTCGCGACCAAGGACATGCGCTGAGAGGAGTGAGAACCAACGTATTGAATGACATTTAGTAACACGTAATTTTTAATGTGTTATCCAGTACTACATGTACAGTCTTTGCAGGAGACATTACGCTGAAGACCATGGAATTCTGTGTATCCGCACAGTACACTGCCACTCCGACGAAGCAGATACTGTACTGTGGCTGACGCAACGCATCTTGAGAGCAAGACTCAAGGAGCGAGACTAGCTAGTGGAGGCCACTCACCTGATGAAGCAGATGTAGTCTGCGAAACGTTGTGACCGCGCGTCCGCGGAGAAATGTGTTCGTCCTATGTGTGTGTGTTTCTATCTGCAAGTACCATCCTGTGAGTACTTGTGCACAACTCTTTCTGTTTTATTTGTATTTAGTTGACAATTGGGATCAAAATTGGGTTCGGTTCTTCTTTCCTAGGCTAAAAACCCTCTCACATTCTGCATTGCTGTGAGGCAGAGTTAGAATGGTCTTCTTCACATTGAACACCCTGTCAAATTTGGGTTTCCCACAAATATCTAAAATAAGAGAGACTTTGATCCACTTGTCAACAATGGAATTTTCTTCCTTCACAATAGAAGAGATATCTTCAACTTGAAGGACAGAAGACTAGCTCTGAAGCTCCCCTACAGCCATTTCTTTGGTTTCACTTTCATGAACGAGTAAAATAAATGGGAACCTTTCAACAAAGAAGCTGACATCACTGAAACTTGAAGTTTCAATATTTTCAAGATCTGCAACACTAGCTCTCTTAAACACCTCATTATTCAATGGGAATTTGTTAACTATGTAGTCACATGAGGTTACGAAATACATTCTCACTGATGAATAAAATACCCTCCTATCAGCTTCTTTCAGCGAATTAACAATCTGCAAGGTTGCACTGCCAATCAACAAATCTGTGTCCATTCGCTGATTTTCTTCAGAATGGTACTTTATTTCAAGCAATGCACAGCTTTTTATACAACTTGGTAGAACAAATCTTAGCAACAATTCTTTCAACAAATCATGCAACATATTATCCAATTTATGGATCAGTGGAGAAGAAGACTGAAAAACAGTATTAAATTTATCAAACACTGGAATTATACTTAGTAAAAATTGACAGATGGCCTTGTTGAGAGGAGACGATAAAGTCATGAAAATATTTTCTTCACGAGTGTGTGTTGCACTTATTGTAGGCTTTGACACTTTTATATTTTCTGAATTCTTAAACAATTTTTTACCAGAGGACTCACCATCATCAGACGACTTCCTTTTCTTAGGCTCATGGCTTGGCTTGTCAGGTTTGCTACTGGATTTCTGGGTATTCTTGACTTCTGAACTGCAAGTTGCTTCCACAGCGGGTTTTTATGGGATCACATATGATGACAGGCTTATAGACTGTGGTTTTTGCGAACTAAGTTGACCTTTGAAAAAACTTACCAGGGGGTCCCATTCCTCAACAAGCCTTTTCAAACATTTTCCAAGGGACAACCATCTTGTGCTCACATGTTTGAGTATTTTTTTTTTCGTTTCTTCACCATGAAGAACTTGAAATTTTTTCAAACTATCCTTGCGTTTTGAAGATTTTTCAAGATAATATATATCTATTAATAGCTCATCTACTTTTATTGGTAGGCATGCTGTGCTTCTTTCTGCAGCTAAATTAATTAGGTGACATACACAGCCCACAGAAACGAGTCCTTTCTGTCTCTCTACCAATACAGTTACTGCACCATTTTTATTTCCCACCATAACTGCCGCATTGTCAGAAGAAAATCCTACCATATGATTTAGAGGAACATTTAACGATTCAAGCTCACTGACAAGTAAATCTCCAATATTTTTACCAGTTGCGTCACCCTGTAGTTCTAGCAACGAGAGAACAGTTGTCACGATATTTTGTACATTTGTGTCGAAATATATTACCACAATGGGATATAATTGAGTCCGTATCATTTGTCCCGTCTGTTGCCACGGAATATGATGCAGTCTGTAATTGTAGTACAATATCTTCTCTTGTTGAACGAGCCATCTCTGCAACGACCGCTGTTTTCGTTCTTCCACTAGCGTATTTTTTTTTGCGATTTCCGAATCAGGAAACATCCTACGGAATAGTGGTGCTGCATGATCAGATGCGCTAAGCGCGATGTTATGCTCGATCAAAAAATATGTAAACAAACACTCTGCTTTAGTAATGTTATCAACTTCGGAACCAGCAGTGACAAAAAAACTATTTATTTTACGGCTACTATCAATATTTTTCGCATAGGTTGTATGTTTGGTAGACTTCAAGTGGTTCGAAATGTCATTTTTACTGCCGTAGGATATATTTAAGTCACACCTGCAAATGCTACAGAATGCAAACTTATCACCCCTCTCAGACTTAATAATGAACGGGAATTCCTTGGTATAATCTTCCCGAAAAGACTGCCAATACTGTTTTTCGCCCCTACAACTCATTTCGATGTCACAATCCTATGCACCATTTAAAACAAAACTAACACGTACACGCACAGAACAAAATACACCGACACGTTTTGCTATTACTGCTAAAATTAACTACCAAACACGACTCATAGACACGATCGCCATATTGAACTGGCGCCTGGAAAAAACCACAAACAACAAATAAAGCGTCGAAGCGAGGGTACGAGGCTGAATAAACCCGACAGGCCGTTCGGTTGTCATCGGCACCGCTGGTTGTATCAACGCCAGCCATCCTACCTATGTGACACTTATCGGCTCGTAAAATTGCTTGAAATCAAACTTATGACGATGTAACACAATACAGCATGCAAAAAATTGTTATAGTAATCTATTGACGATTGAATTTCTTGTGTGGCCTAATAAAAAGTTAGACGGCAGATACGCTAATTCATCTCTTCATTAATAATTTTTAAAAATTATATTATAATTTTTTTTAAAAACCGTACAAGATTTCACATCGCCGTACAATCGTAAAAGGCCCCGCGTTTCCGTACATTTTACGGGCGAATCGTACAAGTTGGCAAGTATGTAGCTGGCTGCGGCACTAGCAGCTGCTCGTGCCGGGGAGTGGCACGCTCGTACGCTTGTAGACCGTGCTACGCACGAGAAAATATTAATTGTCAAACATTTCTTATTTACATTTTGAGGTTTTTTTATTATTTCCAACCACGGTTAGTAATAATCGCCGATGCGACATCTGCAGATAAGGCTACTGTAGTAAGGGCGGCAGCATAATGTTACAGTCAGCCCACCTTATCCGTGGTGTTTCGTTCCAGAAAACTCGCGAATAACGAAAACAGTGTATATTCAAGACACCTTAATAACCTACATAAACCACCATGTGCATTTTATATTTAAAAAATTCTAACCCATAAATCTATGTACTAATATATTTGTGTGAGGTACACAACTTTAAAACGTTCATAAAATGTCTCAAAACATTTAAATATCGTACAAACTACAAATACTATGTCATGTGTACAATGCGGCGCATTAGATACAGTGGCAACCACACTGCGAGGCCACGAAGACTTGGCAACAGCGCACGAAGAGCCAGGCAGTCTGACTGATGTCGAAACATGGCACAGCCTGATGCACCACGCTAGCTCTCCACCCTACACTGCCAAGGACGGGCACTGAAGGAAAAGGGAATGTCGCCACAAGTGTTCATAGGCGTTAATATTTTGCAACTGTCTATAATTTTTTTTTGCTTTTATGACATGCATATAAATTACAAAAAAGAATTGGATTACAAACATAAAATTAGAAACCAGTAAATAAGTGTCCACAAAGCTTATCTAATAAAAGAAAACAAGCTTCAGACTACTTATGAATGTGACAGACACCACGCACAATGGAAATATTTTATAGTCCTCAAACTTGACTAAAATCTGCTTTTTCACACGGTTGTTTCTCAAGTAACATGTAATGGCTTTGTACGAAATTGAGCTCTACAAGTACATTGGCCTTTGCTACAGTGACGTGTTCAATAAAATGATAGGGTAACTGGTTAAAGTCCCACAGTAAAAACGTTACGGCAGGAAAATTGCACGTGCGTTTACGACTTTGGCCGTAGAGGTGACGTCACAATACATGTGCCGGCTGGCATCGCTCGTAGCGCCTCATCGATTTTCACCCCACACACCGAAACATACCACTCAACTTACAGTGAATGGAGAATAGTAGAAACAATTGTTTAGCACTAGTCAAGGTAAAGAGTTTAGGAAAAATTGTTTAAAGGAAAAACCGTAAAAAAAATGGACAAAATCGTCTTGAGTAGAATGTTTTATCGCATAGAAGTCACACATTTTATGCAAAAATTTACAGCAAAAACAAGAGAATGCGACTTTTGAGGGATTGTTGGCCAAATTACAAAAAAAAAACGTACAGAATATTGTCATAATTAAGAGTATGGGCCTTAACGAGGCCTTCATAAATACGAGTGATTTGCAATGCACCGTCAGTTTGTATATGCAATTTAAAGTAAAAATGTTAGGGATTTACGAGTGGTATTTTCATGCACACATTCGTAGATACATACAAGTAATTTGCCTTAAAAAAAAGAATAAATTACCGTAAAAACGGTAAATGTAGACGTTTATAACGTTTAGATTGATTACAGCACCGTGACAAAACATTTTAGCGCGCGGCAGCGAGTATCAGGACGGGAACGGCAGATGTGGCAACGCTGCACAAGCCGGCTTGCCGCGACGTCCGGCAACGCTGCTCGCAGCATCCTTCTCTCTCCCATTGTCTCTGACTTACATTTCCACGCTCGCTGTTTATCTGGCTCGAGTCGCACACAACTCTCTCTCAGCTGTTTTATATAGTGTCTGTGGTAATTGCTTATTGTGGTCACGTCTCGATACGTATCTGATTTAAACTTCTTTATTTGTTTGCTGTTTTTGCTCAGTACATTTAGATGTAGGCCTCAAGTACTGCGTGCAATTATCGCTGTCGTTTTTATTATTACAACACGTGGTAGAAAAAACGTGTTTGCAACAATGGCTGGTATTACTAATGCTGGAAAACGTAAGGCCATAGATGTTGCTACGAAATTTGAAATAATCCAGGTGTGTGATAAAGAATGTGTAAGCAAGACTGCACAACAAAACTTTGCGTGGTGCAGACCACTCGGAGCTGGAGACAGTTTGGTTTGAGTGGTTTTCAAAACAACGTGCAGCTGGCCTACCTATCAGTGGACCGATGCTTAAAGCCAAGGCCACGGAGTTTGCTTTATGAATGAAAATCGACGACTTCCGAGTGCAGTGAAGGCTGGCTACACCACTTCAAGAACCGCCGGGGAATTGCCATGCACAAAATATCCAGTGAATCTGGAGGCGTGAGTGAGGCTGCAGTCAACGACTGGTATCCGATCCTTCACGAGATATTGAATCTGTACGAACCACAAGATATTTACAACGCCGATGAGTTGGGAGTATTTTACAACTTAATGCCGGACAAAACTCGTGCTATGAAAGGGGACCAGTGTAAAGGGGGGAAAAGAAGCAAAGAGTGACTGACTGTTCTGTGATGCGCAGATATGGACGGGTCAGATAAGATGAAACCCTTTGTGATTGGGAAGTCGGCAAAACCTCGTGCCTTCCGCGGTGTTCTGATATTCCGTGCACCTACACAGCAAATAAAAAAGCGTGGATGACTTCAGAAATTTTCAAGCAGTGGCTGCACTGCTTCAACGCCCGGATGGGGGTGAAAAATCGCAAAATAGTACTTTTGTTGATCACTGCCCAGCCCACCCGAAGGTAAACCTGAGGAACACAGAACTTGTGTTATTGCCTCCACATTGCACAAGTGTACTGCATACTCTCTACCAAGGCGTGTTCCGGTTTCTGAAACACCACTTCAGAACGATGCTAGTGAGTTCGTTGCAGAGGAAGGTGTCGTTGGGCAAGCCTTTGCTAAAGTGGAATATCCTAGATGCCGTCAGAGCTGTTGCCGTGTCGTGGGAAAAAATCCAGCCAGAAGCTATTGCCGGATGTTTCCGTCACGCGGGGTTCCGCCGCGATAACCCTGACGCCCAGGAACACCAGGGGGAGGAGAAAGTAGATGACCCGCAAGAACAGGCAGTTGAGCCACGAGAGCCTGAATGTAGGAAACCTTCTTTCCAACAAAATTGAAGTGCCGTGCACGTTCAACGAGTTCGTAGCTGCAGACGACAGTGTCCATGTGTGTGGTGAAATGACAGATGTCGAGCTTATCCAACTGGCCACCACTAGCAAGGGCAGCTCTGATGACGAAGAAGATGAAGACATTCCACGAGCTACATCTCAAGCAGTTGTGTTGGAAGCCCTAGACGTCATCGGAAACTTCTACAGGTCAACGAACGCTAGTGTGGGAGATCTTGCCACTTTCCAACAAGTGGAAAGCGTTGTTAAACATAGTGGCGAAAAACTGGAGCAAGCGACCCTTGACAGTTTTTTTATAAATAACTCTGCTACGTGTCTTGTTTTAGTTTCTGTTTGCGTGTGTTGTAAATTTACTGTAACTTATATGTATTAGCCGCCGTGTTGTTAATAATATTATTGGTGGAAACATTTCTACATTTCACGAGATAAGTTACTGAAATCGAAAACGGCCAGCGTGGCAAAGAAAGGGTGCATGAACATTTTTCTAATGTGTATTTTGTTGATCTGTCATGTCTCTTGTATTTGTTATATTTTTTTCTGCTGGCTTGATGTTACGGTCATAATTTGTCACGTCGCTAAATGTTTATTATAAGCCTAACAAAGGTGTCAATAAAATTTTCATGGGCCCAAGCTATTGTGTAAACATTGCACTAAAACATTATAGTTGCTGTTTTTCAATGAAACATTTATTGGGTTTCATCACGGCCGCTGCTGCCGGTCATTATCATTTTTAATGTTGCGTGGTAAAGCCTGTACTACAATCATCGTACGCAAGAACAGTATACGTGTGTATGATGCCTGCTAAACACAAATTACGGCCTCAAATGGCCGCCGTTAAGTGCCGTTATTTCATTACGGTCACGTAGCCGCGATTGTAGCAAACGCCTAACTTTGTGAAAATTGTGAACTCCAGACCTTACAAATGACTAGCGACGCAATTACACCTTACGTCCTTAGTCAGTGGCCACAGCATATCTGAAAGCTTGGGATGGGCATGCAACACATCACCAGACCTGCCAACCTTGGGAAAAAAGAATTAGGTAGATTTCGCGATAAAAAAAATGTTGTAAAGAAGAAAGAAATTAAGCCAACTAAACAATGTCAACTTATTCCATCGATAACAATGTGTGTAAGCTTGGCGACATTCATAAATGAAACAAAAATATTAATATTTTTCTTACCTTTTGATCTGAAGAACAATGTAGGCTGATAGGATAGTAAATAATGTTCACTTTCTTATACCTACGAAGCCTGACTTTAAACTATTATTAATTATTTAAAACTTCAAATGAAATAACTGGTTTTTAAAATGTCTACATACTCTACAATGCATATACTGTATATATATATATATATATATATATATATATATATATATATATATATATATATATATCATTGTGGCTTCAGAGAAGCAACTGTTGCCTTCTTTGCTTTATTTAAAAATTCTGCACTGAAGTTTTGTTCGTAGCACATGGTAGACTTCCTGCACTTAAAATAGAAATGG
Source organism: Medauroidea extradentata (assembly GCA_003012365.1). Lineage (NCBI taxonomy): Eukaryota > Metazoa > Arthropoda > Insecta > Phasmatodea > Phasmatidae > Medauroidea > Medauroidea extradentata. The sequence continues at coordinate 4,569 of PNEQ01099525.1, read as the reverse complement.
CCTCTAATGTGTCATTGTGGACATACTGGACCTAAACTGTGTCCTGTTCTTTTTAACTAAACTAAAAACACGTTCACATTCCGAGTTGCTGTGAGGAATACTCGAGACTGACAACATCATTCTATATATTGTCATATTTTAGAATGCCATCAACACCACGAAACAAGGCTAGATTAGCCCACTTCACATCATCACCAACCATTGCACTGACAGCAGAAAGGTCATCTACTTGAAGCGTTGCAAATTGTTTTTCCGCTTCATCCATTGTTGCATCTCTAGTTTCACCCTCTTGCAAAGGCAGAAAGAAAGGAAACAACTCCACGAAGTACAGAATGGAAGAAAAGCTGGCATTTTCAAGATGTTCAATTCTTGCCACAGCTGCATTCTTCAAAACATCATTTTCTAGGGGGAATTTATGGACAACATAGTCACATGCTGCAACGAAATAATTTCGAACAGATTCATAAAAAACTGATTTTTCCTCTTCTTTGAATGGCTTGACAATGTTCAGTGCTTTACTTCCAATAACTAAGTTAGTATCATCTTTCTGATTTTGTTTGCAATGATAATTTAGTTCCAGTAACGGACAACTTTTTACAGCTTTGGCTTTAACAAAGTTTGATATCAATAATTTCAAAAAATCTAACAACAGTTCTCCTAAAACATGTATGCATGGAGATGCTGACTGAAGAACTATATTCAGTTTTTCAAATGTTGGGAGAACACTCAATAGAAATGCACAAAATGCCATGTTCAATTCAGATGAAAGAAATATAAATAGTTTTTCTTCACGATTTACTGAACTTGCATTTTTCAAAATGGGGGCATCATTATTCACAGATGTTAACCCAATTTTCTTGTAACTGGAAATTGAAGCAGAATCTGACTTTCTCTTCACATTAAAATTTTTCAGATCTGCCTCAACAGTGTCTGATCTGGCTGATAACTGCAGCTTAGGAATTTTGTAAGAGCCAAGACTAAAAGATGAAGTTTTCTGTTGTTTTTGTTGAACTACTTCTTTAAAAAAAACTAAGTAAAGGAGCCCATTCCTCAAAAACTCAGAGCAAACTTACTTCAAGAGAAAGCCACCTTATACAGACATGATTGAGGATTTTCTTGGCTTCTGTATCATGGAGACATTGGAATTTCTGCAACCGATCTTTTCTCTTTGAGCTCTTTTCTAAATAATATATATATGTCAACAAGAATCTCATCAAATTTCACAGGCAGAGCAGAGACAGCTTTTTCTGCAGCTAAGTTAACCAAATAACAAATACAACCAATAGAATTAATCTCAGGATGTTTTTCTTTTAATATGGCTATAACACCATTTTTGCTACCGACCATTACTGCTGCATTATCTGAGCAAAAAGCAATACAGTGCTCAACAGGTATTTCATTGCATGCCAATTTTGTAAGTAGCAGAGTACCTATATTTCTCAAAGTAGAATCTCCTTCCAGGGCAGGAACAGAAAGAATGGCATGTACAATTTTCTGTTGTGTAACATCGTAAAATGTCACAACCACTGGATACAACTTCGAATTGGTGACATTGCTTCCATCAGTTGACACAGAGAATGGTGCATTCTGCAAGCACGTTATAATCCCACATTTTGGATCAGAAGCCATTTCCTTTACGATTGCCGACATTTTCGTCCTGGCACATACGTACTTCTTTGATATTTCCGAGTCAGGAAACATTTTTCTAAACAGGGGACCTGCGTGATCTGCGGCTGTAAGAGCAATATTATGTTCTATTAAAAAAGAAGTAAAGTGACATTCTGCTCGTGTGACGTCCGAATCAGCATCTCGCGGCTTGAAAAAAAAAACTTTGAAATTTTCTAGTATTCTTCCATACACTTCGCGCTGGCAATGTTTCGCACTTTTAACGTGTATACTGATATCAGTTTTCCCTCCATGTGCTATGTTGATGTCGCATTAGCATATACTGCAAAAACCATACCTTTCTCCTTTCTCTGATTTCATAAAACACGGAAATTTAGCACTGTAAGATTCCCGGAATGTTTGGTAATAATACTGCTTTTTACTCATTTTTAAAATCACGCAATTCGTTTATACGATTACATAACCTGTACCACCTGTACCGCCTGAACACGCGGCCGACAAAATCCAGTATACAATTTTACACACACAGTTCACAGATGTTAACAGCGCGGCAATTATAATTCAGATGCGTTAACATACGTTTGAACAATTTTTTTTGCCCTCGAAAATTGCTACTCGTCTTATATGAGGGTGCAAAAATTTTTGGTACCCAAAAATTGTTTGAAAGCTAAGCTGTAAGTTGTGGAGTTGTATGATGTTTCAAAGAATTGCGTTTTTCGTTACAAATGAAAACAAGTGCCCCGTTGATTTTAATAAAATTTACGGTACGAAACTTTGAAGAGCGTCATTCATAATAAAGTACACTTCCTCGCAGCGAAGCGGCGATCGATGCTAGCGCGTGCCGAGATACTTTGTCTCGCCAGCATACAACTCTCGGGCGAAGAAAACAAGGATCTAGGTCCGCATGCTTTCATCCTTTGTCTCGCAAGCACAAGACTCTCGGGCGGAAAAAACGAGGATCTAGATACTGTACCACACATTCATATGTCTACCGTCTAGTGCTAGGCTGGCGGACAACAACGCACAGGAATGCGATGACCTTGCAAGCAGCTGTTGTTCCCTGGCGTTGCCATGTAGTGCACGGCATGCCTCCGTCCGGCGTTGCCAAGTCGCACACACATGCCGGCAAATGGAGATATCGCCGGCCGCCACCGTGCATTTCCTTGGCTCTTGGGCACGCAGAGGGCAGTAGTAGCCAATGTTATTCGTTTATGTGTCTATTATGATGTTAAAATGCCGTTAATAAATGCATTGAAAACATATAAACTAAATTTTTAATATTTCAGGCAAAGGAAAAAAATATTTTTCTGTCCGGAATTTCAAAATTAGTAATTTACTTTTTTTCATGATTTTGCACCTTCGAAACCATGACTAGTCTTATATGCAGGGTCGTCCTATATGCCGACAAATACGGTAGCAGTTCTACATAATTAACAAGTCTCATTCCCTTCTAAAAATTCATTTTTTTATGTGTCCTCGTTTGTTACGAGTTTTCCTAATCACGAGGATTTTTGGTGCTGTTATCAAGTCTCGTAATTATGAAGTTACACTGTAGATTTAAGATCAAGTCAAAAGCTATACTTGTGTGGATACAAATGGATTTTAACTCATTTTTAAGTAAGAATTAGAGAATTAAATAAGTTGGCCTTTTTGCCTTCGGTTGCCATCCACTAGCCGCAGAATTGACGTTATACCACTGCGAACGATGAGTACGCTTTTAAGAGACACATAAATAGTCCATATAAAAAACATTTTTTGTTAGGTAATATATTTTAGGTTAGGCCAGTTTAGTATAGGTAGCCTAACCAGGCCTATTTTAATGTTTGTACCGTATTTGCCGGCACAAAAGACAACAATTTTTACATATCGAGGGGTTAGAAGTAAAACTACCCAAGTCTTTTTTCTCCGAAATTGAGATATTGCAGCCAAGTACTGTGAATGTCACTCTCCATGTGTGGTAATAATACCCAGGTTGTGACACCTTTTCTCTCATAGAAGTACTCTTATTTTCAGCTTTGTAGAATGGTTTGGTTAATTTTGACAAAGGTTTTTCAAAAGTTACTGAAAATTGACTTGGGTAGTTTTACTTCTAAACCCTCGATATTTTTGGCCCTCAAGAATTGCTACTCTTATATAAGGGTGCAAAAATTTTTGGTAGCCAAAAATTGTTTGAAAGCTGAGCTGTAATCTGTGGAGTTGTATGATGTTTCAAGGAATTGCGTTTTTCGCCACAAATGAAAACGAGTGCCCCGTTCATTTTAATAAAATTAACGGTACGAAATTTTGATGAGCGCCATTCATAATAAAGGACACTTCCTCACAGCGAAGCGGCGATCGATGCTAGCGCACGCCGAGATACTTTGTCTCGCCAGCCTACAACTCTCGGGCAGAGAAAACGAGGATCTAGGTCCGCATGCTTTCATCCTTTGTCTCGCAAGCACAAGACTCTCGGGCGGAAAAACCAGGATCTAGGTACCGTACCACAGATTCATGTGTCTGACTCGCACTAGGCTGGAGGACAACAACGCACAGGAAAGCGATGACCTTGCAAGCAGCGATTGTTGCCCGGCGTTGCCATGAAATGCACGGCGTGCCTCTGTCCGGCATTGTCAAGTCGCGCACACCTGCCGGCAAATGGAGATATTGCCGGCCGCCGCCGTGCATTTCCTTGGCTCTTGGGCAAGTGGAGAGCAGTAGTAGCCAATGTTACAGGGTTCCCACAAACTTGTTCCAGCCAATTTCCTTGAGTTTTCCCTGTTTTCCCTGTCCCAGATAAAATTTTTCCCTGTCTAACAAAAATGACATAGGTAAAGAATAACAATTAAATAATGCTTAAATATCTTGTCATTCACTTTGAATAACTATACACAGCACATTTTATGACTAACCTTTGAAATATACTCACTAACACAAGCCTAAATAACATAATAGCATATTTTCTGT
>PNEQ01099524.1:0-12672 GCA_003012365.1 Medauroidea extradentata | reverse complement strand
GCCGTACATAATATCACGAAACTGGTATTCATCCGGGCCGTAGGACCAAAAATTGTTCGCAACCGAAACACAACTACTTGCTTCCCGACGCCATGATAATCGAACTAACTTCTCTTGTTTTCAATATGGCGGGCAGGCACCAAGTTCAAATCACAGTCAATGTAACAACAGTACAAGTACACAGATTGGGTACAAACAAATGTGTAACATGTAAAAAAAAGTCGCCGTAAATGTAAGAAATGAGAACACTCTGTGAATGGCTTGACATCACGTGACACAAATCGCTTGGCGGGAAGTTAGGTTTACCTAGTCGAGGCAAGGCCAGTTACGTTGTTTACGGTTTCAGTATTTTAATTTAGGAATTACAAAATAACTCGCAGCCACAACACATTTGTGTTGAAGCCTTTAAGCATGTAGTACGGTGGATATTTAACGTAGCAGTGAACTGTGCTACAGAATATGCGTTTAGTTCAAATTTACTAGACTTAACGTATAGCTAATGCTTTGCACCATTTCACAGCTGTATTTATAACCCAATTGTCTCTCAGATCTCACCCGAGAGAATATAAAGTAAAATGTGATCTTGCAGTGAGATTCACACTAAAATATTAGTCAACCTTCAATACCATACTTAACATGTTAATAATAGTCTAAATAATCACTAACATATTCATGTAAAATTTTACTCTGAAAACCATTTTCGTGTAGCCTCTTATAAGACATACGTAATGCACGAAATGCAAGAAATTTTTGTATTTTCTAAGATGCTGTGTGCAAGTTATTTAGTCTGACTGTAATATTTCAATGATTGCCTTCAACTTAACATTTGTGTATTAGATATTGTTCGTTCTTCTGAGCTACTAAAAGCGTTTATAAAAGTAACCTGCTTGACTTTAGGTATTCTTGATGACATGCATAGAATGCTCGATCACCAGAGATTAGTCAGGTTGCAATCAATCTCATGCTTGCTATTAGTTCGGTTTACATTCTGGACACACGCAAACTTCACGCAGGACATTTTCCTGAAGACTAGAATTGAAGTTTTTCTACTTAGTTTAACTTATATCTCATAAATTCCTAGAGTTTAAATAGTGCTTAGTGTGTGTTTAGGTAATTCGGATTACATTTAACTTACAATAATAATTAAAGTTTGTGGAAATATCATGTATAGAGCCTACCTCCAAAATATTTTGTGAAAGTATTGAAGACAAAAACATAAATGACTGTAGTGATGATTCACTGTTTCGCCAATTAATTTATATCCACTGCTTTCTGACATTTTTCACGTATTCGTTCAGAAAAATATAACTCCCAGAGTGTTTTTTAAGACGTATCAGAACACTTATGTACTATATAAGACGTGAATAGCTTTCGTTTTGAGCCAAGTCAAAATTCCTTTAACTTTCAGTCAAACTTCTCGTGATGTGCGCACGACTGCTATCGGCAGTAGGCAGCAAGCGTGCTGGATTATTGCCGGATGACGTCACAGCGGGCGCCATGCTGAAGTCGAGCGTTTCGGCTGGCTTTTTAAATTATGTTACGTTTTTTGCAGACTACACTTGAATCCACACTTAGAAATTAAAAGGAAAATGTGATTATTGCTTAAAAATGCCTGCTGAATTGAATTAAAACATTTAAAAAATTTGTGCATGTTCCCCATTATTGTCAGCCAGTAGACGTTAAGTTGTGATAATTTGGTGCGATACACATGTTATTCAAAAGTAAACTCTTTCCTTCCAATGAGTGAATCCTCTGAGATCCTCGAAATCCACGTCAGCCGAGACAATTTTTTAGCCTTGCAGGAACCTAGGCTAAGGGCAGCACAAAAGCGCCCATATACGCTCTCTTCTGCGAGCGCATTGCCTAATTCTATCTCCAAGGAAAGTACCTGGACCAAAGCTCTCCTTTGAGCAGTTCTGCCGATCCAAGTGTCAGGCGCTTTAAAAAAATCATGAACAGGTAAGCGACGAGCAGGTGCCTCCCATCATGGGACGGCGTACCCGTAGACACAACCAGATTCCCTCAGTAGGATTTTACGGCGTATGGCCCGGGGGCTTCCACCTAGCTAAGGCCGCTGAAACCTAACAGCATAAATTGCAGCATGTTTTGGCAGACGACAAGGACTCTTGACTTTGTCACACACTCTGTTGCTATGCATCCCACCCTTGCACAATTGCTTAATCTAATGGTACCCCCACCCTCTTCCTGCTTTTGTGTAGCTTTCAGTTTGTTATTTTAGATAAGTTACCAGTAATATTGATGAGAATATTACATTGTCTGTGCAACATAACCCACATAGCTTTAACAAGTTCCAGAAAAAAATTGTGGTACCTTGTTAGTTTGTAGTGAAGTATTCTTTCTTGACATTTATGGGAGGTGACTAATATGCTAAGCTAAAACTTAAATAATAAATATGATTAGCAGAACTAAAATTCAAAACATTGTGGTGTGCTCTACAATCAGTGTACTGGAACTTGCAATCTTTAATAAACGTAAACTGTGGCTACTTTATTTTTTTATAGAGTGAAATGAGCTACTGGTCTTTTTTTGTGTGTGTGCTTTTCATATTTTATTTATTTATTTATTTTATTGTAGGGGATTAAGGAACATACAAGTACTTTTTTTGCCTTACAAGAAAGTGGCACTAAGCTCCCATAAAAAAAAATATGTTTTTTCCTCCCCAATCGAGGTTGGCTATATTGTGTATTGCAGGAAACAAAGGATAGTTTGGAAGTGTGGTAGGGAAAACTGAACAAGTAAAGGGAAACACAAAACCTTTAAAAGCTCTTCTCAGTGGCAAAACAAGACGTAAGCTTCGCAGATGAACGTGACTACTACGCATGGATGAATAAGCCAACCACCTAAATGTAATCATGACGAGTGAGAAGAGTTATGATGTCTGAGCAACAGATGAGATAACAGACTTGTTCTGCTACACTTTCCTCCCTCTGGACATCCAGTAATTTTACTACCTGTCCACCTCCCATTAATTTTTTTTTGTGTGTAGCATACCTCTAAAAATTTCTTGATTTATTTTTGGGGGAAAATAAGTCATGCTGCAAATGAGTAAATATGTAACTAACATGCGTATTTGAACTCTGAAATATACGTATTGTGTGCCAGTAACCAAATATTTCTCCACTCCCAGACAAAATCTTCATGACTAACTTTTAAGAAAAAGCAATCACATCCAGCCTACATAAACCAAAGAACTGGTTCAGGTATGTGGATGACTTTTGTAATTAGGAGCCACTACAAAGAAGAAACACTTGAATAACCAGTATCCCAACATCGAGATCACTATGAAAATAGAAGAAAAAAAAAATTCCTTTTCTAAACGTTGCTGTAACTATAAACCCAGATGGCAGCCTAGGACACAGTATATAAAGAAAACCAACAAACACATACAGACATGTACCTCCATGCCAGTCTCTTCACCTACCTGTTCAAAAAAGAACAGTCAGATCAACCTTGGTCAACAGAGATAGCAACATAAGCGAAAAATCCAAACTCCATGCAGAAATGAATTATCTGACCACAGCCCTACAAGCCAATGCAGAGTTAAACAAGATATACAAACAATATAAAGAAAATGATCAACAAACCAGCAAAACAGAGAAAAAATTGTTCAGCAATTTGTTTAACGAGTTCCAAACTGCATACCCAGAGAAAAAAAAAAACTATACAAAAGCATTCATGAAAATCAGAAACCATCCTACCATCTGTAAAATAAAGGGCAAAACTCCAGCCGACCATAAGGCCAGTTTCTACCTAATACTTTGTCCCTGTGGTTTAGAGTTTATACAAGAGACTGGCAGAAGGATAGACACGAGGATCAAAGAACATACAACTACAAAAAGTAAAACCACAGATTGACAATAACAGAACACTCTTCAACCACAAAACATGGAGTGGAATTCAGTCAGTTCAAGCCAACATCAGTAACTACAACATAAGAAAAATACAGAGGCAATAAAAATAATGAATAATCCTGCCAATACCAATACAGACAAAAGTTACAAACTTGGTAAGAGGACCACTTTTCAAAAAATCAGGACAGAATATCTGACAAAGGAATAATCCAGAATTAGATGAATAGCCATTAATTACTACAATGAACCAGGAGAAAATTTTAATGATTGGCTACCAAAAGAACAAATTTCAATTCTTCAGAACGCCCACTGGAAAATTGAACAACCGATCACAAGCAAGGTGTCCTCAGAGTAGTATAAACTGTATATACTCGCGTATAGTGTGCCCTCGTGTGTAGGGCGCACCATGATTTTGCAACAATTCCCAGGGAAAAAAAATTTAAGTGTCTTGCTAGTATTTTAAAAAAATTACATGAATACGAGACGGCGAAGCAAGGCGAGGGAGGCATCAATGGATGGATCAAGAGCGGAGGGAGGAAGGAAAACGTGGCTGGCAACAAAGAAGAGAGGAGGAAAGGCCACATTTACATTGGTTAGAGAGCTCCCTTAGGAGGTGGCGTTTTAGGTCCGACACAGGCTTCGGTTTGAAGTCGGCTTCCCTCTTCAGCTGCTGGATGCGGGGGTGTGGTAATGGTGCTGGTTTTTCTGGAGTTTTTATCGGGCTAATTAATGGTAGCTGAAGGCGGTGGAGGTTTCTAAGGATGCGACTGAAACTGCCTCGTTTACGTCTAGGCGGCTTGTTCTCGGTGTCTTTGTAATGACGACAAAGTTCTGACAGTGATGTGGTCTTTTCGGCGGTTCTCTGAGGTGGGGGAAGTACTCCCACAGGTATCTCACTGTTACCTTCAATGGCCTGTCGGCGCTTAGCTGCGGCTTCTGCCTTACGATCCTCTATCACTGCTCATTCCTCAGGCGAGATATCAAGTATTAGGCACTCTGAATCAGACATTAGTATTAAGAAATGAAACTATAAAATACGTTTTGAACTGTACATATATTGTTATCCCTTGGTACACTTTTACAATCACTGACTTTATACACTGGTTAATACATTCGGCTTTTCACATACACAAGTCTTTATACAATATTCACTTATACTCGACCACGTGGTCATTTATGCACGGAGCCCCCGGAACTTCTCACGGGCTTAGCTCTACTTCCGCATCCGGCGGTCACAGATATGCAACTCGTGGCGACTCGCAGTAGGGTGCGTTCCCTAATACTGCCCGCGCGGCTAGGGCACATCTCTTTCGAACTGCGCTTTCGGCACAAGAGTAGGTCGGACCAGGTTTCCGCTTCCTTCTCAAGAAGCAACCTGTATAGAGGATGGGTAGGCGGGTTTACGCTTCCTTCTCAAGAAGCAACCAATGGAAGATAGGTAGTGGTGAATAGGTAGGAGGGGCGGGTTTCCGCTTCCTTCTCAAGAAGCAACCCTTTCGAGGTTGGGGGGTGGTGACTAGGCTTGCTCGGGGAGGAGGCCCGAGCCCTAGACTGACGATTTGGCTAGGCGAGTGCCCGCCTTATATACCCCTGAGGGGGCTGAAAGTCCCGTTAGTGGGTGGTGAAAATGGCCGCCGCTGGAGATGAGGCCATCTGCTGGCTAGCAGGCACACCACTCCAACACCCACAAATCTCCCACACTTGGCAAAAAATACGCGACTCTATTTAAACATTCCCGCAGGGCAGTGAAAATGTCCGTGTTGCCAAAAAGAAACAAAGCACTAAATAAATACACAAAATTAATAATATTACGTCTACAATAATTATATACCGTACACACTTTCTCTCTTAAAAGTTCATAATTTGCCACCTGGCATTATTTGTATTGTGTCCATCTGTTTGTTTACATTGGTTATGGCGGGCGTGAATATATACATACAAAAACGGTAAATATAAACATCTCTAAACCTTTAGTTTTATGTTTTACGGCAACACGGCTCACAATACTAGATTTAAAGGACCTCTTGGGTGAAAATAAGGTAGGCCTAACTCTTAAATATTACTAATATTAAGGGGCCGAGCGTAAAATATATCTAAGCACCTTGCAGGGTGCGTCAAGTGCATGCATACTTGTGTATGTGTATCTGTACGACACACATGCACTCTCTCTCTCTGCTGTTTGCTTGTCGCTTCCATCATGTCCTGGAGATAAGGAGATAATGTGCTAGGACAGCAGCCTGCTTTTTTTATTTACGTGACACTTCTCTCTGTAGGAGGAGGTGGGGTGGAGGAGATAAGAATAGTGTCGCCCTTTTTCTTTCTTCCTTTCTTTCCACACGGAATAATCACTGATCACGGAAACATCAAAATTAACTTATATTGCTTCCACCCGCCACCCACAAACATTAGTTTCTGTCACGTAAAATTGCAGAGCAGCATACTTTGTACCCAACAGTTTAATGTCTATGTACTGTACCTGTGTTAAGCTAGTAAACTTCTGGCCATCATCAGACAAGTTTTTAACCTGCGTACTGTGCGACACTTTAAACAGGAACATAGATAAGGACAAACAAATAAAATTAGGGTTTTAGCAGCAACGGTTACAGTAGAACTAGGGTGGAGGGGGGAGGAAAAAAAGGGGAAGAACTGGGTAGTGAGGAAACTTTCCTTATTTTCCACCACTTTCTTCCATGTATTTTTCTTATATTTTCTGTCTATAGCACGCACCACTGAATATTTATCAGATATTCTGGAATAAATGGGTGTGCTATACACGAGTAAATACCTACAGTAAGAGCTTTCCCATCTCCTGGTGGCTTTCAGTCTTGTTCAAGATACTCTGAAAATGCCAGCTGCAAGTGTTGGTGATACTGTACATCATTAAGAGATACCTTAAACTGGGCACTAGCCCTGAAGCCAAGAAAATGAGCTAAAGCAAAATACCAATTATACAAATGTAACGGTTCCCAAAAATCTTGCCATTGAAGCAATGTTTCGTAAAATCTGAGTTCTAATAACAGAGGTTTTACGTAATAGCTGCACACCATTCATCACAACCAGGCTAACTCCTGTCATGAAATATCGTGTGACCAGGAAATCCTGGCTAAATTTAGGTGACTTTCCATTTGAAAATAACAAAATTCAGATGATGAAATAAAAATTCAAAGGCTATTGCAGAGTGGGATTTTGAACTGTTTGTAATCCCTACATTAACACCGAGCAGCTCAATTCCAGCTTGGCCTGCTGTGGAGCGGGACCTGAAGCGCTAGTTAGACTTGATCGAAATAGTTTCACATATTTGGATTTGCCACCGCCAGGACAAGCGGCAGCGAGTATACCACTTACCTTTTCTCTTCCCTCCCCACTATCATTCTAGGATCATATTCAAGTTTCCCCTTTTACTCTTGCCACCATCCCTTGAAAAGTGCAAGCAGCGAACACTAGCGCAAGCATTGCTGGGCTAGGTGAGGCAGGTACGAGACTACCCGGATCCACCTTTCATGCGGGAGTAAGTAAGAAAAAAAAAAAATGCTGAATAAAAATCTGAAGTACTGAGTTTGTACTTCCAAAAGTTTTATTAAATTTTCTTAAACAGTATGTACAGTATAACTCCAGATTTTACAATGCAGCAATTATACAAGGTCATTATAGAGCACCACAGGCCTAACGCCCAGTTTACAAGTATTGGCTTTTACGAGGCAGCGATTTCACAAAGTCATTCTTGACCACCATGAGGCGAAACACCCAGTTTACAAGTACTGGATTTGACGAGGCAATGATTTTACAAGGTTATTATCAAGCACCAAGAGGAATCATAAAATTAGGGTTACATTACTGTATTAACACTCTGCATTATAGGGAATAATAGTTCACTCAGTCTAACACTCTGCTGTTCAAAATTTGTACTAACTGCAATTATATTTTTAAAGCAATGAAAATATCACCCAATGACCAAAATATTTATTTAATTCATTCTGATAAAAAAAAAAACACAGAGAACAATGCAAATAACTAGAAAAACTTATGGAATCACTGTAGCTACGATAAAAAATTATATGAAAAAATCACTGAACTCAAACAATACTTACTGAATTTATAATTTCTGGTGCACAAAGATTTATGTAAAATACTTAAAAGATCAACAATCAAGCAAAAAATTATGGTAAATTTATTAACCACCCAAACTTATTTAGGAACATCTTACAATTTAAATTTGCTATGAAACTCTAAACACATAGAGTATTAATACAAAGCATTAATATTTAAAAAAAATTGAATATAAACTTCAGCCAATCAACAACTCTTCAAACCTATACTAACAGTAAAAATTATTATCATAATGCAGTAAATACAACGATTCAATAATTTACTGACCAAAAAATCATAAACGTTTCTCATTTCTTACTACATAATGAGTTCATGATGTTTGGGCCAGCCAACAAAACTAAAATCACTTCATATCTGTACCACTCAGTCATTTACAAAAAATGTAATTCAATAATACACACCTAAAATCACATTATACAGTAGGAGTCCCATCACAACGAGGTGTTACGGTTCCAGGTTAGGTCCTTGCTACAGACACATTCTTGCTATTATCGAATTGAACCAATTTTGATGAAAAAAAAAATAGCTACAGCAGATGACAAAAGTGTGCTTCACACGATTACGAAACTCTTCGCAAGCCTGCTTCAGACAATGTTGCCGAACTAGTTTCTTCTGATAAAATCACAATTTTAAATGGAAAATTTTGCGACTTTTTGTTGGTTCCTGGAAAAGACCTAGTTATAACTGAGTACTCCATATTATCATGCTCGCTATTACGGAATTATACTTTATTTACTGTCTGCTATATAAAAATAACAAAACAATCAGAACCTACAGACCAAGATAAATTTTATGTTTCAGAAACAGTATGTATACATAAAAATACCACAGACATGAACACAACATACAATTACAGTGTAAAAACCTACTTTTGATATGTTTAAAATTTAAATTTTATAAAGCTACAAAAAATTACAGGTATAAAAATATCACAGTTACAAGCACAAGTTTGCATAAGCAAGTCTGGCTAAGTAAGTATCTGCAAGTGGTTGGAATGTCAGCTGTGAAGGTCGGCCAAGGATCCCCATGAGCGACCAGTTCGTATCTTGACTGGCAACTGAACTGATAGGCTGACCGCAGTTTCCATGTTTGTCCTAATGATACTCGCCACTTCCTGTAGCTCAGTATCTTTAACCTGTCAGCACACAGCAAGCTTTGCCAATTCAGTATCCATAAGTGCACTAGCTAAACATCATGGTGAGGTGTCACTACATCAACTTATATATATATATTTATGTGTACCACTCAACTGATCTTCATTTTTTTTTAATTGGAGTTCATAATCAAATTTCTGCAAGCATTCTAAGTACAGTATATTAAGTCCTTGATTTACAATGTACTGCTTTACTCCGATCCGGAATAACGTTGCTATTGTTTAAGTACCCATGTAGAGCCCCTATTTAACGAACTCAGGAATAATGAAAACCACGATTTAATTAAATAATTTTTAGGAACATTCAAATATTAACAAATGAAAGTATTAAATAACTAAGTGACTCCGATAAAATGGAATATTAATTGTACTGTAAGTCTACTAAAAATACTAGCACTGGCCACAGTATGTCATATACAGTACTTATTTCTCAGTAGATAAGTTTAAACCATCCATCAAGAAACATAAAAAAATAGTTTAAATTTGTTGAAAACTTTGGCAGTGGGAGTGACTTTGAGATAAGCACGCGCGGGCACAGCTAAGTGAGCGACACTGTGTTGAATAACAAGCACGCGCCTACATCCGCATCCTAGCAGCTGGCAAGTGAACTAGCATCTAGGTGTCTAGTTTCCACAGCACGGCGGTGGACAGCGCAGGAACTAATTCCCAGATAGTACTTTGCGTCTCCGTTAGAATGTGCTGCAGTGCAGTGTGCTCTATTGATTAATTCTATTACCGATAACAGGCTGCTGTTATCTTTATAGTGCTTAACCCTTTAAGCAGTATTGACGTATATTTACGTCCATACTACACTGGTCCAACAAGAGTATGGACGTAAATTTACGTCTAGAAGAATGCTTTCATTAGTATGATCGTAAACTTACGTCCGCGTCCCTAAGTATAAAATTAGCATGTTATGCGATCTATCGGCAGTTGTAGGAAGTATTTGCCACCCCAGATATCGCTGGCCGAACTTGTAGAGAGAAACTCTACTTGAATATACGGCGCGTGGACGCCATTGAAGACTTGAACGAAACTAATTTATTTCACCATTCTGGTCAAGCGTAAAGGAATTATAGTGTAAACATGAAACATATTTTTTATTACTTTATTTACTAAAATGTTTGTAAAAATATGTGAAAGGTATACTAATTGTAATTACTTTATAAACAAAATATAATAAACTTGAATGTAATTAAAAGTGCAAAAAATCCCGATTTGCGAAATTGGGACCAAAATATTATTGGAAAAGAAGAAAAATAACAGGCTACACTCCCATCTATCGTGAAAATAATAATTCAAGCAAAGTGTTTCTTTTCCACATATAAACCGCGCGAAATAAGAGTGGATAGGTAATAAAGTGTCCGGCAGTCGTGAAATAATAGTTTAAATTTGCTGTTTCTTTGTAAATTATGTAGATTATACCTTGAATTGTAAGTATGACTTCGTGCAAAAGAAAAAACATTCTTAGTGAAAAAGAACTACAGGAGATTGTAGCAAACTGGGAGTATGGTGGCGAAGAGAGTGATAATAGCGATGCAAGTGAATCATCTTCTTCTACAGAAAGTAACGTTGGAAACGTTGCACATGAAGAAGAAATGCAGGTTAGTGACAACGAAAATGCCTATGTAAATTTGCAAAATATTTTTTGTTGGGAAAATGATACAAATTTCAGACCTGTTACCCAACTATTTGATTCTTCTCTTTCTGGTATCACAGACGAGCTTGAATTACCTGATGATTTCTCAGAATCAGACGTATTCAAACAGTTTTTTGATGGTGATTTTGTTGACCACATTGTACAAGAGACAGATAAGTATCACTCGTATGTTTGTAATAATTTTGACGTCAAAGAAAAATCAAAGCTAAACAAATGGGCAAAACCAGCTGTAGGAGAAATGTACACTTTTTTTGCTGTTGTTATGCTTATGCCACACATAGCTAAAAAACGTTTGAAGGACTACTGGTCTACCAATCCAATTTTGTCAACACCAATTTTTGGAAAGATTTTCTCACAAGATCGGTTTTTTCTTCTCCTGTGTTTGTTGCATTTTTCTGACAGCCAGAGTCAACCAGCAGGTGATCGGCTATATAAAATAATCACAGTACTCGAAACAATGAAATTAAAAATGAAAAATTTTTTCAAACCATTTCAGCATCTATGTATAGATGAAAGCATTATGGTTTGGAAAGGTCGTCTTACTTTCAAGCAATTCATACCCACCAAACGACATAGATTTTGTATAAAGTTGTTTGTGCTCTGCGACTGCAAGACGGGATACATCATTGACTTCATTGTGTATACTGGTGCCCAAACCAACATAGAGTTGGTAAATGTTCTTGGGATTTCTGGATCAATTGTAAAATCTCTCATGGATCGGTATCTTGGCCAAGGGCACATTTTCTTCACAGATAACTGGTACACGAGTCCAGCACTTTTTCAGTTTCTTTTGGATAACAGAACTGGGGCCTGTGGGACTGTTCGGTCTAACAGGAAAAACATGCCAAAATTTCCTCCCAAATTGTTTAAAGGTGAATGTGCAGTGTTTCACACAACATAAATATTGGCTGAAAAATGGCATGACAAACGAGATGTTTGCATGCTATCAACAGTACATGGACATGAAATGCAGGACGTCAGACTAAAGAATAGGGCAGATGTCCTAAAGAAACCAGTGACGGTTTTGGAATACAACCAAAACATGGGCGCTATAGACAAGACAGACATGCGAATCAGTTTTGTTGACAGTGCCAGAAAATCCATAAAATGGTACAAGAAATTGTTTTTTCACGTCATGGATATGGTAATGCTAAATTCGCATGCACTATACAACCTAAAGACAGGGAAAAAGGTAACATTTCTGGACTTCAGACATCACGTTGTTAGACAGCTGCTAGAAGAATTCTGCCCAATGCGTACTCCTTCAAAGGGTGGTAGGTGCTCAGCTGATGGCACACCTTCTCCACTTCGTCTAACTGCTAGGCATTTCCCTGCACCAGTACCCTCTACTGCTGCCAAGAAAAAACCACAACGTAAGTGTTTTGTGTGCAGCCACACCACAAAGGGTGAGAAAAAACGCAAAGACACTTCATGGATGTGCACTGAATGTGATGTTCCACTCTGTATACATCCATGTTTTGGAATGTTAAATAACATCAAGAACTTTTAGTGCATTTGTGCTAATGAACACTGGAGAACCATATAGTTTCTGTGTTCAGCAAACTTATGTACTGCCATGGGCACTCGCATGGCCCCTTCCTATGCCAATCTATTCATGGGCAAACTTGAACACAATTTCCTGAGCCATCAGCCTATCCATCCACACTGTTGGATGCGATTCATAGACATCTTCATGATCTGGACCTCTACCGAAGACAGCCTTCTCACTTTTCTCAACAACCTCAACTCTCACAGCCCATTAAAATTCACCTGGAACTATTCAAAATCCCATGCAATATTTTTGGATGTAGAACTGACTCTCCACAATGGAAAAATTGAAACAACTGTCCATACCAAACCAACCAATAGCCTGCAGTACC
>PNEQ01099522.1:0-16488 GCA_003012365.1 Medauroidea extradentata | reverse complement strand
TATTAATATATCTAGTTACTTAAGGCATAACTATCTTCCCTTTCGGTAGTGGAGAAGGAACTAAATATAACACTATTTCCTTGAGATAAACTCCGCTACCCTCTTGGTAAGAGGAAGGTCATATTAATATATCCAGTTACTTGAGGTATAACTATCTTCCTTTTCGGTAGTGGAGTAGGAGATAAATATAACACTATTTCCTTGAGATAAACACCGCTATCCTCTTGGTAAGAGGAAGGTCATATTAATAAAACTAGTTACTTGAGGTATAACTATCTTCCCTCTCGGTAGTGGAGAGGGAGATAAATATAACACTATTTCCTTGAGATAAATACCGCCATCCTCTAGGTAAGAGGAAGATCATTTTAATTTATCTTGTTACTTGAGTTATAACTATCTTCCCTTTCGGTAGTGGAGAGGGAGTAGGAAATAATTATAACACTATTTCCTTGAGATAAACACCGCTATAATCTTGGTAAGAGGAAGGTCATATTTATAAAACTAGTTACTTGAGGTATAACTGTCTTCCCTCTCGGTAGTGGAGAGGGAGATAAATATAACACTATTTCCTTAAGATAAACACTGCTATCCTCTTGGTAAAAATAAGGTCATATTAATAAAACTAGTTACTTGAGGTATAACTATCTTCCCTTTCGGTAGTGGACAGGGAGATAAATATAACACTATTTCTTTGTGATAAACACCTCTATCCTCTTGGAAAGAGGAAGGTCATATTAATAAAACTAGTTACTTGATGTATAACTATCTTCCTTTTTGGTAGTGGAGAGGGAGATAAATATAACACTATTTCCTTGAGATTAACACCGCTATCCTCTTGGTAAGAGGAAGGTCATATTAAAAACAGTTACTTGAGTTATAATTATCTTCCCTCTCAGTAGTGGAGAGGGAGATAAATATAACACTATTTCCTTGGGATAAACACCGCTATCCTCTTGGCAAGAGGAAGAGCATATAAATAAATCTAGTTACTTGAGGTATAACTATCTTCCCTCTCGGTAGTGGAGAGGGAGATAAATATAACACTATTTCTTAGAAAAAACACTGCTATTCTTTTGGCAAGAGGAAGAGCATATTAATAAAACTAGTTACTTGAGTTATAACTAGCTTCCTTCTCGGTAGGTGGAGAGGGATACAAAAATAACTCTTTTGACTTGAGGTAAACATTGCTTCCCTCTTGGCAGGAGAAAGGTATATAAATAAAACTAATTATAGGTTGTTCGGAATCAAGTGAACACTCCAAAAAGCCTTGATTAATTTCTATTTTCTGCCAATTTATATATTTCCGCCGAATGTAAACACAAATTGTGCCACGTGCTTTTATTTACATAAGGTCGTGCAATATTTACAACTACATTAAACTGCTCCGATAAGTTTTAGCTACAATATCTACTCATTAAATGCACGGGGGCTGAATATAAGATATAAAAAATGTAATCTTAGTATTAATACCTGCGAGTTAATGTCTGGTTTCTGTCCGTCGGCTTATCTAAACAACACGCACTATTGCCGTTACGAATCTCATAAATGTGGGCAAATTTCATTTGAATTTGTAACGCAAACCGCCACTAAAACAGACATGGCACACGCTATTCAATAATTAAATTTTCGTTCAGTTCTACTGCCACGAACAACGACGACGCACTTCAGAAACAATAAATAACGTATTTTCTTAACATGTGAAATAAAGAGTATGTTGTTTCTAGGCCGGCAAACATAAAACGTATTTTACAGATTACCGATGGTTTCACTTCACTTCGGCAATGATACTCAAAATTAATTTCTAATACTTTTGAATATGTATATACGCACAACGGACAAACGCAAGCAAATAATGCAACTTGGCGGCGAGAACCTAACTCTGATGTCACCTGTTGGTGGAGTTTTGAACTGTCTGAAGCGCGGAGCTAGATGTAACGACCACGGTGACTCGAGGTCGACGATAGCATCACATAATTCTCGCGCCAATTGAGTCTAATTATTCTGTAAGTATGAATGTCAATTTGGTCATAAGTAAATATTTTTAAGTATATTAAATACAGAGAGGTCGATTTCATCATATGTTCTTTCATTATTGTTGTATTCAAATAGAAAAATACACAGAGCTATATGCAATAAATCGCTACCAACCATACAAGCAGAAAAGTAACTCTTGTTAGTGGTGGCGTATATGCAGTAACGGCTAGTGATTTTTTTCAACGGTTGAATCTTTAGTGCTCACGTTATTCCGAATGACCTATACTTGCGGTATAACTAGCTTCTCTCTTGGCAGGTGAAGAGCGATATAAATATGACTCTAAATTCTTGAGGTAAACATTGCTTTCATTTTTGCATGAGAAAAGTTATATAAATAAAACCAGTTACTTGAGGTATAACTGGCTTTCCTTTTGGCAGGTGGAGAGGGGCATAAATATAACTCTACTTACTTGAGGTAAACATGGATTCCTTCTTCGCAGGGGAAAGTATATAAATAAAATTAGTAACTTGAGTAATATCTGGCTTCTCTCTTGTCAGGAGGAGAGGGATGTAAAACTACTAGTTAATTGAGATATAACTAGCTTCCCTCATGGCAGGTGGAGAGGTATATAAATATATATCTAATACTTGAGGTAAACATGGCTTCCCTCTTGGTAGGAGAAAATAAATATAAATATAATTAGTTACTTGAGTTATAACTGGCTTCCCTCTTGTCAGGTGGAGAGACATACAAAAATATCTGTAGTATTTGAGGTAAAACTAGCTTCAATCCTGAGCGGAGGAAAGTGATACAGATAAAACTTTAGTTATTTAAGATAAACGTAGCTTTCATCTTGGTAGGTGGAAAGGGATGTAAATATTACTCTAGTTACTTGAGTTACACAGTACACATATTTATAGTTAGTTCTTAGTAGTCCCGTAGGAAAAGGTCTTCAAGGAAAATCTTGCGCGCCAGTTTGTCGTGCTGCGAATATAGGCGGTAAGCTTCTCGCCAAGCTTAGGACACTGGCTCTCATCGGTACGCTGTTCCCACGCGTCAAATGTGGAAATTCGACACCGGCGAAGACCCCTCTTAATGTATAGCATAACATTGGTGAAATGTTCTGTATTTAAACTAACGTTATCGACATAATAAAATAAATTATTAAATAAATTATTCCAATATCACTTTTATGCTAATCAAATTCATAAAATGGTCATGTTAGAAACTTTACCACAAAAGTTGAGGGAGTAGTTTGACTTTTTATTTTTACATGTAATTCCTGTACTTTTGAGAGGCGAACCTGTGTCAAGTGCGGCCTTAATCACTAGTTAATTGAAGTATTTTCATTGTAAACATTAACTTTCCTTACAGCAGTAGGAGACGGCTATAAATGAAACACTAGTTGATTGAGGTATTTTCATTGCAAACATTGACTTTCCTTACAGTAGGAGGAGATGGATATGTATGAAACACTAGTTAATTGAAGTACTTTCGTTGTGAAATTTGACTTCCCTTACACCATCAAGGTTCTGTTTGGTAGGTCGTTAAAGTAAGGCAAGCTGCCACAAGAACGGAGAAGGCACTGGTGGTACCAGTATAAAAACAGGGGAGGATATTACCCATCCCAGCAGCTACAGGCCAATGAGCCTGTCACTGTGTACTGGGAAAACAGCGAAAAGAAAATAGTAGCACATATCGTGGTTGTGGTCAAGAATGAAAAGGACTAATGGAGAGAATATTAACATGTCATCAGAAAGGGATATTCAAGTGCGACTCAGTTGGCAGGCCTGATGGGGAACCCAGTGAAGTTAGTTGATGAGTGAAAACAAGTGAAAGCCTGTCTCATTACTTTGAAAAGGCATTTGACAAGTACCCCATGGGAAACGTACGCAGAAAGTAGATGAGTCGCTGCTAAAATACAAAGGGTTGGTTGGTGGGTAAGATATTTCCTAACGGGAAATGTTAAGAAAATGTAAGTGGGGAATACTTTATCAGATAAGGGAAAAACTGGCGTGCTGCAGGGAAGCATGTTAGGTCGTATATCGTTACGGTCAACTATATAGGATTGGAGGTTAAGAGCAGAAAAAAGTTGTCTGCTGATGATTGTTTGCTCTATTAAGTGGTGGGTAGGGCGAATGAATTGCAGGAAGATTTTGAGCGGATAAGGTTGTGGACAACTGAGAACAAAATTAAAATAATTGTTAAGAAAATTAAAGTCGTACAGTTTGCGCGGAAAAAGTTGACGAGCGGGGTAAATTCTATACATGCGTAGGGCAGAAAACATGTGAAGCATCAGGGTATAAGTAATTTTGGGTGATGTTGCTTGTAAACCTTGGATGGAGGAACCATGTTCAGAAAGTTGTCTCAAAGGGTACTAAAGTGCTGTGAATGCGAGGAGTATATAAGTAGGAACCAGCTCTTAGATGAACGAGAAGTTCTAAAGCACCATGGTCCAGCCTGATTTTGAATATGCTGAAACAGAGTGGGACACATACATTGAGGTGGAGAAAAAGGAATGGGAGAAAGTACGGATAATGAGATGGGTGAACGATATTTGGAGAAGACAGAGTCAGTTTGGAGAGGATGAAGGTAGTTTCGAGCCATAATGTTGATGAAGGACATGGGAAGGATCATTCTGAAGGACAACATACATTTGTAAAGGCTAATACAACTCAATATAGCGGAGGTTGAAAGGGAATGGTGTGCACTGGGAGAACATCTGAAAAAGTGTATACATAGACATAGAGGAAACAATAGTAGAACATACCAGAGTAATTCTTTTCGACCTCCGATAGGCTGTAAAAAAACAAAATTAATTTTAAAACTATTTTCCTGACATATTTCAGCTACTTTCCAACACAATGATCCCAGAAATTGAGAAACTTGTCGTAACAGTCCTCCAGCTTTCCTATTCTCTCTGCAAAGAAATTCCGCCTGCCAAATGAACCTTGATGCCGCATTGTCTCGCAGCTTGTCATTGCTGTTGAAGCCTCATCCTCCCAGTAACTTCCTTAATGTCGGGTAAAAGTGGAAGACACACTGTGCCAAATCTGGGCTGTGAGGAGGGTTAGTGCTATAATATTAGTGATGACTGTAGGTACAGTTGTTCTCTGTGGGAAATAATAAACTGGACGTAATCAACAAGATATTTGAATATGTAGTGTAATATATGCGATAGTAAGTTCACTGGTATCACCAGCGAACTTTTCAACAAGAACGTGTGCAGAAATAATTATGTTAGTGAAAAAAAAAAAAAAAAAAAAGGAACCAAATCCTTCGGCAATTTTTCAGAGGTTTAGGATTCACTAACGTGGTCAACAGACCGGTGAAAGTACGTATAGCCGATTTTGTTACCGATTTACACAGTTTGGTTGAACATTACAATTTCAGCGGTAGTTTGGATTTAGCCTTGCGAGATCGCTTCGTATGTGGTTTAGGAGACGAGGCCGTACAAAATCAGCTACTAGCAGAGACTATATTGATATTTATACATGCGCAAAATTCAGAATTACAGAGAAATAAGAGGAGGGGCAGCATATGTAGTAAACACTGATAAATTAACACATGGGCCAAAATCATGATCGGATGTTACTCCAGGTCGTATCAGATTAGGTTAGCCGACAATTTTATTTAGTATATCTAAGCAAATATCTCAGTGATCAAGCTGAAGAGCCCATCTTAAATCTCATTGTCTATTGAGAAACAGTGACCGATTTTTCTGTAAGAAGAAAGGACATACTGAGTGAACCCATAAGACCAAAGCAGCGCAAATACAATCAAATATCAAAGTATATTATGTACGGGAGAACTAAAGGAAGCGAGTTGGATGGAAATATGTCGGAACCAAATGTGTATCACCTGTTAAAAATAGGAAAATCAGCAGCATCAAAGCACCACAGTAACTATATGGACATCTTGTTCAAATGAAAATAGACACAGGGGCAGTTCTGTCAAAAATGTATAAATGAACCTTTAGGAAAGTTTACATTACTTACCTCTCACACCGAATAGGACTTCATGTGTGCTACAAGATTACAGTAAAAATGAAATACAGACACTAGGTTCTTGCAATGTTAAGGTACGATGTGGATCACTGGAGTGCACACATCTCTTAATCATTTATTCTTCAGGTAGAAACTCTATGAATGCACTGGGGATAATGGTTACCGATATCTTAAGCATTTCTCAGATGTATAACGAGATTAACAAGGAATTCCCAGAATTGTTAAGTGAGGAATTTGGGCAAGTTCAAAGGGCCGCCTATCTAATTTAAGCTTGACAAAGCCATTAAGTCGATACGGCTCAAATGCTCTCTCAGATCAGTTTGCCCTACTACCAGAGGTGTAAATTAGAATTGGAGAAATTAGTTTCCCAAGGTGAATATACAATAATTAAACATTCAGAGTGTGCAATGCGAATGGTTGTATCATTTAAAAAAATTGGTGAAATAAGAATTTGTGAGGACTATGAAAGCACCCTGAATAAGGCTTTGCAGCAATATTTGTACCACAGTCCAGCTGTAGACCAGTTGCTAACAAAATTGAATGGTGGCACCACATTGGCAAATATCGATCTAGCACAGGCATTCGAACAACTTGTAGCTGACGAAGAAGCTGCAAGGGTTAAGAAAATCACTACACACGAGGGAACATTTCAATTTAATATGCTGTAGTTTGGCATATGTATTGCACCTGGAATTTTTCACCGTTTTATGGAAGATTTAATATCGGGGCTGGATTGGGTGGTCCCATATTTCGATGACAATCTTGTGAAGGGTACATCACCTGAAGATTAGCATTGCAAGGTGCGGCAAGTACTGCAGTGCTTAAAGGAAGCTGGGATACTCCTAAAGCAATAAATTTTAATTTGGGGTAAAAAAGGTAACAATTTTTGGGTTTTGCAGTAAACCAAACTGATATTCGACCTACACTAGATAAGATGCATGCACTCCATGAAGCACCCACGCCTTCTAACAAGGAAGAATTACAATCTAACGTAGGGCTACTAAACTTTTATCTTTCATTTTTATATTGTAACGCTGAAGTGGCAAAACCTTTGCATAAATTACAGCAGAGTCAAACACATGAGAAATGGAACCAGCCCCATGATTCAGCTTTTGACGCATTCATGCGCCTTTTATCATCTGATTCCCTATTAGCTCATTATAACCCAGACCTACCTCTCACGCCGACATGCGATGCATACCAATTTAGAGTTCGTGCTGTTCTCAGTAAGAAGAATGCAAGTGGCAAAAAAATAATCCTATATATTTCTGTTCACGCACAATGACTTCCATAGAGCACGAGTATGCTCAGGTAGACAAAGAGGCCTTGATTATCATCGTTAGGTTCAAAAAATTTCACGAATTATTATACATTGTAGGTTCAAGATTCATGCCGACCATAAACTCCTGCTTGGGTTGATTACAAACGACAGGGTAATCCTCAACATTATATCACCACGAATGCAGTGTTGGAGTGTTTTACCCAGTGGGAATAATTTTTAATTGGCTACAGAATTGTACATGCAGATTGCCTCTGACATCTTCCAAGGGCCACATCAGATGTGGAGATTTCAGCCCAGGCTGAAGTCCTAATTGAAGAATTAAACGTACCAACATTGATAGAACATCAAATCGCAAAGATTACTCGGGCTGATCCAGTTCTCTCACGAGTCTGCACTTGGGCTTTGAAGGGTTGGCTACATGAAAAACAAGGCGAGGAGTATGTCCTATTTTTCAGATGGCAACACGAAATAACTATGCACCGAGTATGTATTTAATGGGGTACGCGGGTATTCATCCCACCACCTGGACGACATGAAATCTTGAAGACCTAGCATGGAGGCCATCAAGGGATAGTGAATACAAGAGCATTGACCAGGAGTTATGTATGGTGGCAAGGTTTTCATTTAGATGTGAAGCATACTATAGAGCAATGTGAGAAATGCCAAATGCCATGCCACGCTCCACCCAAGGCACAATACCAACAATGAAAGTGGGCGAAAACAGTCTTAGTCTCGCGTGCACATTGATTTTGCAGGACCTGTACAGGGCCAAGTGTTCCTTGTTATGGTATATTCAATTTCCAAGTGACTGAAAGTTGTGTCAGAGGCATCGACTGATGTAAGGAGCACAATCAAATCGTTAATTTACACTGTTTGCCACACATTGCATACCAGATGTACTTTTCAGTGATAATGACACTACTTTCACGTCAGCAGCATTTAAGAGATTTTCTAATAATAATGTCATTCGATTTGTCACTATAGAACCATGTCCTCCATCATAGAATGGACAGACAGAAAGGATGGAAAGGAGATGTTAAAAGGAATAGAAGGTTGTGACTTGGCCCAGAGGATAGTCAAAGTGCTCCTGACTCATGTAGCACCTCGCTAAACAACAGGAGACACCTGCGGATATGCCTGGACACAGTTCACCCCGATTTTGTACACGGGATGACAGATAAGCGAAAAAAGTACATGGAATTGCATGTAAACCCAACATTTTTTCAGTAAATGATTTAGTACATGCTCTGAACACAAGACAAGGACAGAAATTGTTGGCAGCGACTGCAGTTGAATTGACGAGGCCAGTATAATATGTTGTGTTGACAAGTGAAGGAACCAGGCTGTGACGGCATGTCGACCAGCTGCGCAATAGATAACCATCTACAATTGAAAGGGAGGGTAATTACTGGGTAAATTACTGACACTCTCCCAGATGCCAAGCTCCTACAGGAATCCAAAGAAACGAGAAATGATCAGTCAGAAGCTACAAGCTGGCTTGAGACGGAAGGTGCACACGAACAACCAGTTCCTGTCTGCGGGGGAAAGGTCGGATTTCAGGAATTCACCAACCTCAAGATACGCTGCCATCCCCAGCCCAGGATAAAGAAAAGGAATTTGAGTGTTTCATTCCATCTCAGGAGCAGCTAACTAGGATCAGGTTTACAGTCTCCCCACCCCCTCCCCCAATCAGGTTGGCCGGCTACATAATGAATTGGTGAAACCAAATTGGACAAACGATTTTCTGATGTGAGTGTTATGTAAATTGTCAGTTTTAATAGTAGGTATTTAGGACTTGTTATGCATTTATGGGTGTGTTTTAGATGACAATGATGGTTTGGAGGAGAAGGAAGGAGTGTTATGTAGGCCTATTAGTGATACATGCAGGCATAGTTGTTTTCTATGGGAAATAATGAACTGGACACGATCAACAAGATGGCGGAATAATTAGTTCAATGTAATTGGTACGTAAGTGTATGCCTAAGAACATAATAGTGACAAAACACTTCAAGTCAGAAACTTGCAAGCAGATGTTGGGTTATGACAGTACTATGTAGTTGGACATTTGTCATTAAGCAAGACAACATCCGATGTCAGCATTCCTCTCCATCTGTTACAGATCATTATGTCATGCAGTGTGCGACAGCAATTATGGTTCCATGAAATAAATCAGCAGCACATCTTGGTGATCCCTGAACACTGCAGCCATAAGATTAGTCACTGAACTGGCACGTAGTCTTCTCGCTGACAACTTGCCTCTATGAGACTTTATTGGTACCGAATGTCCGTTTCTCAGCTTGTCTGAAGAGTCCGTATGCATCCATTATTTTCACTAGAGCTTCGTTTCTTCATTGTCAAAAGCAATCCATTGTTCAATTCCTGTTACAATTTGATTCGAAAACTGCCCTCTGTTTTCTGCGTACCACAGCAAAAATGTCAAGGCCAATACCATTCGCCGTTCCTTGCTCCCGTCAGCCAGTAACTTGTGTACCTATATTGTCCAACGTTCACTGTATCTCAGCATGTCTGTAAAAATAGAGTAAAAGACTGCCCACGAAATTTTATGAAATTCTTCGAACAGTTCGGTATTCGTGGACTGACATTTCTCACGAACAGTTGTATACACACGCTGCAACAGTTCGCATGACAAGATACTCCGTACATACATGATCTTTCTATAACAAACGACAAATTGTGGTCGCCTGTCGTGAGACACAAAACGTGTGCATAAAAGGGCTTAAGTTGCATCGTGTAAATAGGTATACTAATAACATTCGTCTACGTCGTTGGTTTCCCCTAGCCCTTTGAAGTAATTTCTGTTAAATCAACACAAGGCGTTATTAATAACTTTGGCATTTACATATTCTTGCAAACATGGTTATGTTTATATATTAAAGGCTATGATTTACTAAGTGTACTGTGCACAATGGAAGTTAACCACTTACACATGTTTACCTAACGTATATTATTCATGGCTATGTAATGTACAATCAACCAGCTGTGGAAAGACGTGGTAGTGCCTAAACAGTTTTCTTTCTTAACGTCAAAAGCGCTGTTGCTAAGCAAACGTGACTGAACTGTTGCATGGAACATTGTTCATACATGATCATATCACAATTTATAAAATATCACTGCAGTGCTACCATTGGCGGTGCGTAAGGCCGTGCTCTCGTGCTGTAGCACTGAGTAAACTTTTAAAAAGTTATTGTGTACTTAATTTTATTAAATTTCAGGTAATGTGACACAATTTATACTTCTAACCTTTCTTTATAAGAGATCGACTGCTTTGCGCTAAGTTTTATAGGCGGACGGAAATTTCTCAAGTAATTTCGCTCGTGTAAGCCGCCCTTTTCTATGGTGTAAACCTGATTCAGTGCTCCCACGGACTAGCGCACGGTTGTCACTCCTCTTTCCTACCCCCTGTCCTAGCCTGTGGCGTAGAGAGACGCGGGAACCTCGCCTTTATCTACACCTGCTCCGTGCAATGAGCAGAGTAGCCCTGCTATCTACTGCGCAAGCGCGCGATAGTTACGTCAACGTGTTGACAATGATGGCCGCTCGCGTCGCGCACGTGTTTGTACACTGCAGACTTGTAAATAAAGTAATTTTCGGTGTCGCATGGACGTGTAGCAGACTTAGAATAAAATTTATGAATAGTACATTACTATATATTATTATTGTAAGTTGTGGGCGTCAGTGACGTGATACTGTGCATAAATAACGAACTGCAGTAGAATCTATGTTATTAGTCTTTGGCCCAATGGATACATTACCGTCGCTTTATGATGGGATAATTTGGTAAGTCGAATTTTACAATATTGATTCATTTTTGTGAAAATTCTGTGTTGCTTGAGCATAGGTGGAAACTTATTATAAGGTTTATGTCCGTGATTTATTAGTGGCAAGTTTGTTTTCCGAATGGACGTGGTACGAACTGCACATATTTATTTACGTGTTTCGTAATTGTAATCACAAATATCGTAGATCTAAGGCCTAGCTGATAATAACAAGAGCTGCGCAGAGGGGACAAGCACAATGAAACGTCTAGTTTTCGTAATTGAAGGAGTTATTAACTTATAGTTTGCGGAATATTTATTTAACCGTATCAAAATGATAATATGCCGATGCGGGGCTGAAGATATGCGTAGGCCTACTTCGCGAGTGTTATAAAATTGCGTCTGCATTTAGACAAGCCGAACTCTAATGTATTCTTAAGACGTCTCACATGCGATATTGTTGGCATTTTATCTACGAGTCGGGTTCACATTAATCGTGAGGAAACACAGAGGGAAACGCAGTAAGAACAAATGTACAGAAACTGAGATTGTAGGATACTAACTTGCCGTTAGTGGTATTCATTGCTTGTGTATTTAACGAGTACCTATACATTGTAGATAACATCTTTAAGTTGAAATTTTTTTATAACACACTTTATTGGCTACATTACTGCTTGCCATGAAACGCAGTGCAATTTCTCAATACATGTAAAGCAAAAGTCCTATACCTTTGAGTTAAAAATATGATTATTAACAGGGAAAGAAAGTATAGCGATTTACCGGGGGAGGGGGTGGACATTATATTCAGAGCACTGAGCTCAAAACATTGACCGGCCGCCACTGAGTGCCACACTAATGATCTTCAACAATTCCATTACAATAATTTCAGCATTTAGAACAATTGAGAGTGTACATGCTGCTCCGGGGTTAGCACACAGCAGCTGGCAAAGAGTTGGAAGATTTTTACCAATTCCTTAGCCGCTCTATACCTTCTTGTTTATCCTGAAAACCCACGTCTTGATATTGGAGTAATGGTTGTGGGAGATGTGGTCGATGGTGAACACTGGACCATACTTCTTCGAGTGCCGGCCTTCGGGCCAAAACGACGGGAAGTTTTGCTGGAATATAACACACCGACATGATTATTGCTGTAAATGTGTAAAACTGCAGGTGGTATGATTCGACAAGCCTGTGAGGCTAACAATTTTTACGAACAGTACTGTCGCAAATACCATATCACTATCGAAGAGATCTTCAAGCAAGAATACATGGCACATTAAACAAAAAATTAAAATTGTATTCAATTTATACTGGCGATAAGAACTTATAATCTGAATACTGAGATACTCAAGACATTCCAGTAAGGATTTAAATCTTTTTTAATCCCACAAATAAACACGTCATGCAATAAATTATTAATATTTAACATTTAAATATGCTATATTGTCTTGACAGAATTAGAAAGCTAAACTTTTTTATTTATATATTTTTCAATAACACACACACACATCACTATAACACACTACTTATGGAAACATAAAACAATTTACTTTATTCAGAATTTCCAGAAACTGCCGCATAATAAGCATATCACGCGGTACCGGGGTAAATTGGAGATGAAAGTGTTAGTGACCATATTGTCACGATCATAAAAGGTTAGGTTTTTTTTTTGTTCGGATCCATATTTGATTTTAGTTGGGCCGAGAGCCTATTTATGGTAATGCTTTTCTTGCTAAGATGCGGTCATCTTGTTTTCATGTAGAGCGATTCGGGCCTTGGCGCACACGTGCGCCCTGTTATGAAAACATTAGTAGTTTAAACACTTGTCTGCAGTTTGTCGATAACGTCACAGTACATCTGCTTGTAAATTGCGCTGAGGCTAGGTTGTTATTCACAGCCACGTGCATTGTATTTGTACCAACCAGTTCGCTTGAATCGTGTAGATAACTGCACTAACAACACAAGCTTTCATGACGTAATAGCCTATAATCGGAACAGCTGTGCGCGAGTGACGATAGTCTTCTGTTTTCTTTCTCGTCTTCACCTCGGTGTTTGGTTGGGACACCTGGGGTAGTTGACGTCATTGCCAGTTGGCAGTACTGTCGCGCTGTGTGTTTGTTCACCACCGTTCGGGGAAGGTTAGGTGTGTTTTGAAGTTTTAACCTCCCGTACGGCGAAACGTTTACGAGGCGTTCATAAACGTCAGCAGGCCAGTTTTTATATTAGGACTGAGCGTCGCAGTCAGGAGAGGGTAGTCGCAGAAAGTAGTCGCAGAGAGTCAGTGAAGTTCAGTCAGTTGGGTTAGTTGTCGGATTGTGGATTAACGATGTAGGTTACGGAAGGTATGGCCGCAAAGGCGGCCTAAAACTTAATCAGTCTGGTAGTCTAATAGTTAAATTAGGTAACTAAATGTCGTAGCTCGCCTGTGGTTAAAATTTAAATAACTTTATTTCTTATTTCGTTTCGGTATAAAAAGTAAAATGTGAACTTGCGGTCTCAGGCAATGAAATGAGTCAAGTTTATAACGTCGCAGATTGTTTTTATCAAGACAGAAGGGCTGGAGCCCCTTTTCCATTTGTTCGATTTCGAGGCAAAGGACGTCTCACCTGGGAGTGTCTGGACACGCCAAAACCTTAAGTATTGTTTCAAATTACTAATTTACGTTGGTCTAACTTTATGTAGTAACTGTTTTAATACCAGTCAAAAAGTACATTTGATTTTAATCTTGCCTTTAATTGGCGCTAACTGTTTCAAAGAAATCAATCCTTCTTTTTGTCTTGTTTTTATAAAAATCTTTAATTTATTGTACCTGGTCTAATAAGACTGATTACTATTTTTATTTTTAAATAAACAGAAAAAAACTAGATCTGTTCAAGTCTTTCCTTTCAGAATGAAGAGTGTCACCTTTTACTTAGTATTTTGTAACTTTATAACCTATTGAAGGTTTACAAAATTTAGTAGAGGCAGAAACCTGGTCCTGTTTAAGGACTTTATAAATTTAGATCCCCGGTTTTTCTAGTAAGCCTACCTTTTGCAGAAGTAAGCGAGTGTTGTGTAAGCTCTACCTCCCCCCTTTTTATCATGTGTTTTAGGTCACGTAGCTGTGTTGAGCTACGACCTTTAGTCTGTAGTTGTGTTTTTAGGTTAGGTTTACTTCCTTGAGGAAGTACAGTGTAGCTTGTCGCAGGTCAATTGGTGGACGCCCCCAAATAGTTGTTTGATTAGTGTATTGTGTGTATAGTTTTAGTAGGGGCCTGCGATATAAGGATATTTTTTTATTTAGGCAGGGGTGGTTAAATTTTTTATAGTTTGTGGTGTGTGTTGTCAGAGTCGGTCGTGGTCTGTTAATTGACGACGGCTCTGGCAATCTAAGATCATGGTGTAGGTTAGTGTTTGTTTAGTAATTTTACTAGTACCACCCTGCCTCAGTATTCAATTAGGTATCAAGTTTATTTAGGTAATCTGGAGGCGTTGTGTTGGATATGGCCGCGTCTCCAGGCTAGTGAACCAGCCACCAAAGTTAGTTTGTTTTGTTATGAGTCGGTTAAGCCTGAATGGTAAGTGACAGCAACTTACATGTACTCCTCAGGCATTTTAGTTTAAAGGTTATTAGTAGATAGAAGGAGTTGGGTAAAAGTGAAGATAATTGCCCATTTTTCATCGATTCCCCATAATTATTTATTATTTTTATTAATTTGTTACAATATTTTTACGATAAAAGTTTACGTGTACAATGTGGCAACATAGCACGGAAAAAGTCCGCTACTAATTTTCTGTCAGTCAAGGTTCAAATCATGAGCAGACCTAACATGACTTAACATAACATGCATAAAATAATACCTGGACGTGGAGCGTTTGAGAGAATGTACTGCGTTGTCACAAACATAAATGCCATCATACAACACTTTGTCACAAGTATTTTCGTCTGGAATTCAGCCGAGGATTCACTTCATTTGATCATTATGCGACAGTTTCTGGACATTCTGTAGACAGTAGATATTTAGTTTTGCTTGCATTTTGCTTGAATTCTTTCAATTTAATAAACTTCGGTGATTTCTGATTGTTTTCTTGCTATTTAGCATGATATCTCACAAAATTGTATTTATCAGTGAGTAATGTTTACCATTAGGTACGCGCATAGTGACCTAAATTGAAGTTCAAAAATTTTTAAAGTTATTTACTTTGTGGGTTAATTTAAAACGGAAAATTAACGCATTTAATGGAACAATGGTCGTTGGACTAATGTATCCAGTATTCATGAATATTAATTTGAGCTAGGAAACTATTTATAAACCAACATTTAATAATTTAGTATTTCTATGCTATAACGCAATCACGAAACAGGCTTATTGAAAATGAAAAATTCAATAAATTAACTAATGTCTCCTTCAAAATGTTACATCAGACCTGAAAATTAAAAAAAAAAAAAAAAAAAAAAAAAAAAAAAAAAAAAAAAAAAACTATTCAATACAATATGTTATCTTCCAACTACACAAAAAAAATCATTACAACAAGCACTTCGAACAAATATAATTTTTAGTAAAATAATAAAAAAGATTGAAAAAAATTTGGTTGAGGTATGTAGTAATAAATACAACAATGCGAGACGAATATGCATGTCTATAAAATAATAAGATATTACTTAACCAGGAGACAATATTCTAAGTAGATTCTGCTATAATCTTAAAATGAAGTGTGATGATGGACCGATAATAGTTTGGGTGCGAGGTTATTCATATTCTTACAAACGAAAGGAATGGAGAAGACTACCTAGACAATCGAGGAAATAGAGAGTAAACGATGGCTGAACTGACACTTGATAAAAGACGTTGGCACCATGAAAACTAGACACTCGAAGAAAACAAAGAGGGTAGCAGTTGGAAAGTAGTCACTCAAGGTAAGAATCAGTGGCAATTAATTTATAATAATACTGAGAAAAGAGTATTGAGCAGTTAATTAACTAGACACTTAAGAAAAGGGAAATTTACAATTTGCATATTAGTCATTTGAGGATAGAGAGTGTAGCAGTTTAAGAAGTATTCATTTAAGGAAATAAAAGGTGGCAGTTTGTTAACTAGTTATTTGTGGACTGAGAGTGTGGCAGTTGAAGAAGTATTCATTTAAGGAAATATAAGGTGGCAGTTTGTTAACTAGTCATTTGTGGATAGAGAGTGTGGCAGTTGAAGAACTATACATTTAAGGAAATATAAGGTGGCAGTTTGTTAACTAGTCACTTAAGGATAGAGAGTGTGGCAGTTGAAGAAGTATACATTTAAGGAAATATAAGGTGGCAGTTTGTTAACTAGTCATTTGTGGATAGAGAGTGTGGCAGGTGAAGAAGTATACATTTTAGGAAATATAAGGTGGCAGTTTGTTAACTAGTCATTTGTGGATAGAGAGTGTAGCAGTGGAAGAAGTATTCATTTAAGGAAATATAAGATGGCAGAT
>PNEQ01099521.1:0-15799 GCA_003012365.1 Medauroidea extradentata | reverse complement strand
TTTTCTTGTGCTTTAATTGTCAAAGTTAATTAACGTGTCTGTGACACAGGAGTAATTGTGTGCATAACTAATTGTGTTGTGAGAGTTCTAGTTGATTACTGGTTTGTGTATTTCGTAGCTTTGTGAGCTATTAAATCCAGTACTTAATTTAACTCTTTTATTTGTAATTATAAGACCTCTATCCCAAAGAACTCATGGGAATTGCCCACATATAAAGTTTGTGCTCTCAAACTTGTAACAGTATAGTAACTTTTTACCAGACGAGACATAGTCCTCTCTAGTGGAAATCCTCAGTTTTTGATGTGGCAACACTACACAGAGACACAATACCAGAGCTTCACGCCCTGCCTATGATACCACTTTTCGTGATTCGACTGTATGTTGGACGTGTAGACGAATCAGTGAAATTACTGATCGCGGTAGATTGCGAAGCGCTATTAAAATTACATTTGTTGGCATGAGTGTCGTATCGAAGGTCGTTTTCAGCTATGTTGGAGGGCTTACAAATAGTGTTTTAATGAGCATGGTGTCTGAACAATGACAGCCGACTCTGTCCGAAGTGTGTTTTCTTTTCATGCGTTCGTGCAATGAGCGCATATGGAATAGTTTCATAATAAAAACTGTTAACGAACACACTGCAACACGTTTTAAGCGCGTGGTAGGCGTAGGGGCACTACCTGTACTGTTGCGGCGCGGGGCTTCGTGGACGATGGATGACTCAGCCCTATTTCGCCAGGGGGAATTCCCTTGAATAGACCCCCCTTCTCCTCCCATGGGATTTTATTGACTCGGGTTGGCTCCAGGCGCAAGGCAGGTACGCGTCGAAGATCCTTCGGTCGACTGGGTGCGTCATTTGCAGCGGACATGGTTCTTTCTTGTGCCACCCGATTACATCACATAGTTATGGTGATTTATAGGTACTGGAAAATTTAGCGAGTTCGATGTCCTGCACGTTAGAATCCATTTTTCTGTATATAGTCAGACCTTACAGTTAGTTCACTGGCTACTGCTCCACTGAGTAGCAAGTTTCGTCCAGTATAGTCTGTGTGATGTAAGTGTTCCGTATTTTGACAGTTCACTTCTGAGAAACGTGACTGTACACAGGCTTGAGGAGGCCATGCTTTTCCAGGAAGCCTTGTTCTGTCTCAAGTTTTGATTGCTCAGAGTTATTCACGGCGATGAGATCAAATCTCAGACGTCAACGTATCGTACACACGTTTAAAATCAAGCTTGTTCTAAAATCAATTATCGAAATTGTCCAGTAGATTTATTGCGAGAAAAGTTGACTTTTTGCTAGGCTTCAGTGCAATGTATTCACAACCGACTATTTTCTTTCGTTATTGGTGGGTGCTTATTTGACTGGGTCAGTGATAAGTCTGGTGCGCTTCGATTGGACGTCTGTGATTTGCCTGTGAACAGCTATAGAATGTGTAACATAACAATCTGCCAATCATACAAGGCACAGGACGCTGCACTAATGTGCAGAATACGCTGGCAGAAAAGATTCTCGCGATTTCCTACCATCTCTACTCTACACGTAATGAGTAAACACTGCAGGGCAGAAAAAAAAACAGAAACTCTGACCAGATATACAGAGAAAAATATAACTGTTATATTCGTTTTCGTATGGCTTTGTATATAGTATGTCCTATAAATGAAATGACATTTATAGTACAAATGACAACTTTATGAAGACCTTTAGAGCTTAAAATGAACTGGCGAAAATACGGCTAAGAAAGAATGAAATTACGTACAATTAATTCTGTTCTATGTCTACTGTTAAGTGTGAGTGTACAGTTAGACTATTGAAACACTAATTTTGTAATGGAAATCATGTTTAAGGCCACGCCCGGTAGTGTTACAGTGATTTCTAAAATATTTTTTTGTTTAAAATGTTTATTGTTTTGTTACAAATACCTATATCATAATTTGTGCCTAATTTTCTTGGTTGCTATAAACCTCATAGTTGTTCAGATTTTTGCATCTAAAGTATCACCTATTTTGTTATGAAAATAAGTAAAAATTAAGCAAAATAATGATTTACGAATGAACGATGCATTATTTTTTTTTCAAAAGGCCTAGGCCTACATAGAATTATTCATAACATTCACAGTTTAGAAAGTTTTACGATTTTTGCACTAGTGTTGAAAAAAACTACATATCATGGACCGGCAGTCACTGATTTATTTCTATACATTAATTCATTATTTTATGCCCTTATTTAACTTATCTTGAGTTAGTATCTTACCCGTGGGTGGCGTAAACGAAAGTGTGGCCAATAAAAAGCGTTTGTCTGCATACCTCATGTAACTGAAATTTAGCATTCTGAGGACTTACTTGTAAATAACTGAACCCTTTGATGATACAAGACTAGAATATATCTTTATCGTTCTTCAGTGTTTATACACATCACTTTATTGTGTTGCTGCTAACACCTTTGTGTTGTCCGCTGAAAGTAGAAAATTGTCCCTCGACTCCCAAGTGACAAGCTGGATTCTCTGCCAGTTAGCATGATGAAGTTCAGCTTCATTATTCCTAACATTCAATTTTTATTTCTTGCTCCCTCATATTCACCCCTTCTATTATTTGGCATTGATTTTATGAAGGTTAGTTACGTTTTTACAAATGGATGGTAAGTTCATAACATTTACCATCAAACAAGTCCTGCAAGGGGCATTAATATAAACCGTTTTAAATATGTCCGCAGAGTTCTTGTGTTACATGTACGATCTTACTGGAACGGGCGTGGAATTAGGACATCACATTATGTACCAAGGAACTGCATCAGCATTTTATGTGACATGATAAGGAAATCACGTAGGAAAATCGCTCTCCATTGCACCTATGACCTCCCGAATATGAGTTAGGAAACACTACCGCATAGCTAATAATAAATAAAAATATGTGTGTTAAGATACACATATATTGTGAAATTAAATAAGAAATTGATGTTAAAACGGGGAACGAAATCATAATACAGAGTCTGTCACATTTTAGTTAATTGAATGGTCACGTGGCCCAATTGAGAATATGAAAACTATTGCGTTTTTTGGGTTAATTTATTAAATATAAGACACGACGCTTGAACGTTAAAAACTCAAAATTATGGCGAATGCGTAATTTTAAAATAAAGGAGTATAGGTAGAGATGATGGTTTATCGCGGGAAAACTTGGCTGTTTGCTGGATTTCAACAGGCATTCAGCTTACCAGAATATTGCTGGCTTTAGCTTGTATTTGGAGCTGTTACCCTATTTGACTGAGCCAATAAGAATCTCGCTATTGTAATGTTTTATGCCTGCTATTGGTCTGCAGAGAGTTACATTGTGGCAGACGTGTATTATCCAATCATACATGTTGCAATAAATTACAGTGTTTTCAAGGGTATGTTGGCACAAAATATTTTCGCGATATGCCATCATCTCTATGTATAGGGTGTGATCGATTTTGTATGAACTTTATATACGCAGTTTGTTTACGCATGCCGTAATTATTAGGCCTTACTTTTTACAAAAATATTCTCATGGTGATAATAATTTTCTAATATTGGATTTGTGTTGCATTTTCCTAACAAGGAATGCTGACCAAGTGACTGTCCATTGTGTTAGACTTGAGTGCCGAATTCTCAGTTGG
The DNA here is from genome assembly GCA_003012365.1 of Medauroidea extradentata. NCBI lineage: Eukaryota > Metazoa > Arthropoda > Insecta > Phasmatodea > Phasmatidae > Medauroidea > Medauroidea extradentata. The sequence goes on along the minus strand of PNEQ01099521.1, from coordinate 12,168 downwards.
AACACGGCCGGGAACATATGCGTGAGACAATTAAATACGAGACACGCGCTGTTCTATGTTGTAAGTCTTGTAAAGCCACCGCAGGCTGTTGTCAGCGACTGTCGTATCGCAAACAATGTTATTAACGCTTCAGTTACCGCGGCAGTCTTAAATGGTGGGGATGTTATCGCAGCTTGTTTACAATCCTGTGTCAAGAGGTCCTCTGCCTGATGAATGGCCATTAGACGCTGTGTACGTCGCGTCGCCCGGATATGCATTTCTGACCCTCGAACCTCAGTTTGAGAGATAAAGAGTGTGTCTATGTGCATTACCTTCTTGGAAGAGGGGCCAGGGAACATACACAACCGCTAAGTATATTTGTTACGATACAGGGTTCTAAGAGGATGGAAGTCTTAATTTTAATTGAAGTTAAAATAAATTACTATTAGTTACTATCATCACCTCAGACTCTTACTTACTGTACATTAAGGGACCCGCCTACTATGCGCTCCGAATTCATTACAGTGTTTTCGTAAAAACTATTCTGTATGTGTTCATTGTGCCAATGCATGAAAGGAAAGAAAACCTCCTGGCAAGGACGGAATGTCATTTTTAAGACACAACGCTCATTAAATACACTGTTTCGAAGCACCCTCCAGCAGAGCTGAAAACAGCCTTTTCCAAACTGCCATATTTCAAAATGTACTAACAGAATGTATGCGAAACTCAGGAACGTGCATTGAACTTTGCTACAGACATTCCACCAATAAAATTATTTGGCCACCGCTTACAATCCCATAGTAAAAATTGTTTGGCGGGGAGTAAGCTAGTTCAGCGGTTTGGCTCGTAGTGATGCGGCATGATTCGCTCTTCAAGGTGACCTTTATATGTCCGTCACTTCTGAGCATCTAGCGCACAGGTAGGCGGCGCCCTTAATATCTAAATTATGACTTAACCTAGTTACACACCCAAATGCCAGCATGAAATAATGACTGTCACTACTATAGTCCTACTGTTTATATTCGTCTCTTTCCAGAGTTCAATCATTCTCCTTATCCTCGTCCATTAGCACGCCCGGTGGTTTTATATCAACATAATTTTAATATTGAAGAATCTTTCAGTTGTTTTGTCACAAATGTATAGATGCACGAGTATTTCGCGTATTGATTGTAGGTCAGGTTGTATATCACTGTAACTTCCGTGATTAGACGGCAGTTGTTTTGACACACCTTTGGAGGTAACAAGCCAATAGTAAATAATAAAATTATTCGTGGAGTTGGGGCCAATGGATATTCGACTTTGTCCAGTGTGTGTATAGGACTGAGAAGTCTAGACTGCTACCAGATTAATACGCAAAATACTCGTGCCTCTACAAATGTATCATAATTAGAGACCCAGAAATGTCGCGGGTTCAACGACCAGCCGGCTGGACTGCACAATAGTATGTACACTTAGTCATCAGCTTCTTGTTTCTTGGCTGCTGCTCCAGTGAGTAGCCAGTTGTGTATTTGACAAGTTAATGTGTCAGTCTGTGAGTGTTTTCATGGAGGTTTGCTATTAACACTCCTCAAGGAAGAGTTTCGTTAACAGTGACCCTAACTGCGTAAGAATGAACGTGTACAAGAGTTGACTTCGGCTAACACAGCTCAAATAAGAACGACTGTGTATTTAAAAAAACTCAAATATAATTTTTATTGTGTGTAATACTCTTATTGATACAACGATAGTAATATTGACGTTGATTTAATTGTTTTTTTTTTGTAAGGGTTACACACAGTTTTACAGTGCGTCGCAGTAAAAATTCGATTGATATTTGTACTGTAACCGTTCACAGAAACACAATTTTTTAAAGTGATGTTTGTGTGAAGGCACACTTGCCGATAGATAAGTTAAATTGTCATTGCTGTCGTAGTTTTTTTTTTTCTCAAACGGGCTGGTAAAGTCAGAGAATTTTTTCAGGGTTGACTTACAAGCGCAAGATGTAAAAAATAAATTCTTAGTTTCATCCTCCTCAAAATTGTTAGTTTGGTGCTTCTCAATGCTGCTTTGCTATATTTATTAGATATCGTTTGAGAACTTCTAACAGTATATGATGTATTTGAACACATGCATAAAAAAATGTGTAGTTGCTCTGCACATTAATTTTTTTCTACCCTACATTATTTTGGGAACAAAAATGTTACGAGTGACAAATGGTATTTACGTGACCGGTAGATCAACTACTATAAATTACGTTTGTACTCCGTCGGTCGAAATTTTACTTTGGGAAGCCGAACTTTAGAAACCAAGGTCACAATGCTAAACTGAGGTTTCGGTAACTGTGCTTGGTCAACGAGAAATGGCTGAAAATAACACAAGTCAATACATTTACAAAGTATATTTAAAACTTTTTTTTACGAATGCGATTGGAAATTCAAGTATAGTCAAGAAATTATTTTGAGACTCATAGTCAGACTTGTATTGACATAGACATCATACAAATGTTAGTATTTACTAACCTTCGTTAAAACTCAAGGATCGGATTCCTCTTCATTGTAGCTTAAAATGTCGTTTACAAACAACGAAGGCGACATCCTGTATATTAATTTGTGTTAAAAAAAGTGTTCGTTGTATAATTGATCACTGCGGTCTGCGGCCTAGTTTCGCTGTTTGTATAACACACGAATCACAACTTTCGTCACGAAACTTGAATTGCAACTTCAGGTTTTCCTCACAAACGAAAAGTGGCTTTCACGCTGTTTACATCGCACTGGAACATCTGTTTCCGAAAACCATGTTTCCTGAACTGGACGTGCAGATATTCAAAAACCCAGGGTGTACCCAGGGGGAGGGGGTGATTTTAGGGGCTGAACCCTCTACTCCCGAAACGTTAGGAATTGTTTTGCATGTATAACTTTTTTCGTTATATCATGTTCAAACTATTATAAAAATAAAGTAATAACCATATTTATTGATTTTTATTATCTAAGCATTCGAAAACATCAAAACCAGATAACTATTAATACTACCTTCGCAATTTCAGTTCTAATCCTCTCTCCGAAAAAAATTTTCTGGGTACACCCATGTGAACTAAAGCCTCGTATATTCATTAATTGCCTGCAGTTCTAGTGAGTAGCAGATTATGGACAAGTGGTAGAGGCTTGAGATGCACACAGGACAGTGGATTCAACATTTAGGTAGTTGAACTCGTGAACTGTTCCTATCCGTAGGAATTGCTGCCTGCAAGTATATTTCATGGTCCGTATTTTTTCTGGAGCAAAATCTGTACAAGGGACAATTTGGGCTTCCGTGTCTGGCAGATAGGCCAACATATTCGAAGCGCTTGAATAGGCGACATAAAAGTTGCCAGCTTGTAATAGACAACAGTATATCAGGATGTCCAGAAAAAAAACATAATAAGCATACTATAGGTGATTCGGAATAAAGTGAGCACTCAAAAAAGCCCCGATTAATTTCTATTTTCTGCTAGTTTATATCTTTCCGCTACATGTAAACATCAACATTGCCACGTGCTTTTATTTGCATAGGCTTGTACAATGTTTACATTTACGTTACACTGCTCCGATAAATTTTAGCTACAATATGTACTCATTAAATGCACGGGTGTTCAATATGTGCTATAGTCAGTAATAATCTTAGTTATAAATACCTGCTAGTAAACGTCTTATAACACTGGTTTCTCTGCGTCTACTCTAACGGCGATATTACCGTTACGAATCTCGTAAATGCATGCACAGTATATTCGAACTTTTAAATTAAAACCGCCACTAAAACCACACACGACACACGCAACTCAAGAATTCAAGTTCCGTTCAGCATACTGTATTGAACGAAGACGACGCACGTAAAGAGAAACAATAAATAACCTATTTTCTTAATGTGTAAAACAGGGGGGGAAATGCTGTTTCTATTTCCAGATACTCAGGCTGGCGATCATAAAACAAAACAACTTACATTATTATTGACTTCGCATAATTTATCAATGATATTCATGAACAGTCACTTCTAACACTTTATATGTGTTTATCAGAAACCGATATTCATTACATAACGGACAAACAAACTGAATGACGCAATTCGCTTCCAAGCGGCGAAAACCTAACTCTGGTGCCATCTGTCGGTGAAATTTTAAACTACCTCTGTGCCGCGAAGCGTTAGCGGCGTCTGCCAACGACAATCGACACTGTTGCGTCGCTTTCTGCTGCCGCAAATTAAATATAAATGTACAGTCAGCAGGTACGTCAGTAAGAACTTAAATAAATATTTTTCAGTGTATTAAATACAGAGAGGTCGTTTGCAATTGATGTTGTTTCACTAATGCTGTGTTCAAATAAGAAAATTCATGGAACTACATGCAGTTATTCGCTACCAACAATACAAACAATAATGTAACTGTTGTTAATGTTGACTTATATGCAGTAACGGCTAGTGATTTTTTTCAAAGGTTAAATCTTTAGTGCTCACTTTATTCCGAATGGCCTATATGCGAATCCTGGGCTAAATTGGAGACGGAAATGTTATACGATGACATTTTTAGTGTACAACGTGGCAACTTAACATTGTTTTCTTCTGCGCCATGGTTTCCCGAAATCACTTCAAGCGAATGCTGGGATGGTTCCTTAACAAAGACCATGGCCGACTACTCTCCCAGTTCCTGTCATTGTACCAAGTTGAGTGTCACCGTCTCTAATGACTTCACTGTCGACGAGACGTAAAGCCCACTTACCTTAACTTAACATCTTTCGCTCCACAGGTATCTTGCTGCTGATGGTCTGACCTGCATATTCTAGTTACAGGTTAAAATCCCGAGCAGTGCAAACATGATTCTACGGTTACTTGACGTAACATACATGAAATAATACTTGGACGTGGAGTGCAAGAGGGGGCTCTCTCCGAGCAATGTTGTTACTTTTTGCACTGTAATATCGTTGAGCATTTTGAAACTGAAGTTTTCGTCTTGAGTCTAGTCCAGGATTCGCGTGGTGTGCTTATTACGCGGTTGTTTCTGGACGTCGTATACACTAAGCTACTCCGCGTGCCGTAGGTGTGAACGAACTTCCGGGGTGTGCTTGGCGCGCGTCCATCAGCGAGTGTGGGCCTTCTTTCTTCCCGCAGCCGACAGCCTATTTGTTTGGCCGCGAAACAAACACCGCGCCGCAGATTTCAACCGCCCGCCCGAGGAGTCGACTGCCCTTTTGTGCCCGCGCCTTCGTCGAGGAATATGTATGAGGAGGCGGAGGAACAGATAGGGATCCAGACAGTAGAGAGGGGAAAAATAGATGTGTTCCCTCGTCGTTGTATACTTCTCGATTTATGTACACGTGTTCAAGAGGTATAAAAATCATTATTTTATGTTTCCGTAAAATAGTATCAGTTTTGCAAACGGTACTTTTGAGTACAGATTCCTCTAACGAAATCATTTTAGTTCCGACAGTTTTCTCATAATGATATGTCAAAGTTAAAATTTGCATGTTACGCTGCCATGGCTGGCCAATCCGGTTTCTGTTCACCGTCGATTTACGAAATTATTTTGGCGAATACGAAGTTGATATTCCTTAGAACTTCCAAGACCTTTTTCTTTCCTGATCCTTGGTTTACTGAACTACTCAGTTTAATTTAAAATTACCTTGATGTCAGCTTACCTGATGAACTGAAAAAAAAAAAAAGTTTTTTTTTTTGTTAAGAGCAACAAATTTGAGGATTTTCTACAGTTCTTATTCATAGAGACCAGAAATATTCTCGTTTTCTTTTGGGCACACGCTAAAATTCAAACAACTGTAAGTTTTTTCACTTTAGTAATTTGTCCTATACTTAGGCCTATTTGACAAGTTCTAGAGGGCGCTGAACCAATAATGAAGACACAACTACTCGTGTTTTGGACCATAAATTTTTCACGAAAAGAATTTTGCTCCAGTTTGTTTCAGTGCCTTATATCCAGACACTGAAACAAACTGGGGATACATTATTTTCGCGAAATGTTCGTGGCCCTACTCATGTGCTATCGCTGTATCAGCAAGCGGCCAATGAGCACAGGTAGTCTAGGAGGCGAGCCTACAGGTCAACGAACCCGTCTCTACTCATTCATAGAGGCACGAGTATTTCGCGTATTGCTTGTAGGTCAGGTTGAACGCCAATAACCTGTATATCACTGTAACTTCCGTGATAAGATGACAGCTGTTTTGACACACCTTTGGAGGCTGCAAGCCAGTAGTAAATAATAAAATAATTCGTGGGGCTACCCACCTGTACGGTTAGGAGCCAATGGATATTCGACTCTAGCCAGTGTGTGTATAGGACTGAGAAGTCTAGACAGCTACCAGAATAGTACGCGAAATACTCGTGCCTCTACTCATTCTCATTCAGTATCGGAATTTGTTTCCGTGTGTCTTCACTGATACACGCATAAAATTGGATTGGTATGAACGACAAGAGTTCTGCAATTAAATACAAGTACGTGGTTGACATTTCAACGGGAGCCCCAAGTGCTTTCGTCCGTATGGCTTATACACTTCGGTAAATTCTAATTATGTAACACAATGTAGTTAAGAACAAATGTTCATCCTCCCAAATGTTGTTTATGACGACGTTGGAGAGCTTCGAAAAATAACTAATTCCGTCACCGCATGGAATGTGTTTTCTTTACACGAGTAAACATATTCCATACAAGTTTAATAGTTTCGTAAAAACAAAAAGAAAATATTTTTCTGAACTCGTTGCAACGTCGAATGTGATTCACGATGAATCACCACCAGCTTATTTGGTTTGGGTTTATTTTATATAGTGTTTTCAGGTTCCCTCCTCATGGCTACTCGGCCTGTCGTTGAGGATCTCGGCGTCGTGGATTTAAAAGTTTACACATCGTTCCGGTTTGGAAATGGTGTCCAATAAAACCGCTCCAAGTGGGCTGGGGTATCCTCGCCAACAGGAGTCTAGAATTTTGTCGCGAAACTTTTTTAGAATGGTTTTAATGCTTATGGGCGTACGGATTTCTCTGTTGATAGTCTGTCTGCAATTTTTTTAAGTCAAGAAGGAAATTAATTTTAGAATATTTTAATTTAGCCCGTATTAAAAAATTATATATATTATGTAATACTGTGTTACATTTACGAATGTCTTAAAAAATAGTAAGGTAGTAAAATTGTTGTAAACTGAAGTGTTTTGTTGGATTATGTAGCATTGCTAATGTGTGTTGGCGAGTCGCAGCAAACCCACCGTTACATAAAAGGACTAAGCACAAGAAAATGAGCAAAAAACAGAACATCAAAAATGGACATAGCCAACAAACATACAAATAATTCAAAACGGAATATAGTCCGTAGATAAACCACTTTGCGGGCTTCACAAAATTGGGAAGGATCTGTACACCGAGTTCACTAGGCTACCAACAGAGAACGGGCGTGTGTAGTTTCGGCAATAAGTGACCAACGTATCAAATATAAGATCACAATTAAAATGTCGAACATGTTTCTGTTACTGAAGTTCGAAACCTTAGTATCACGAAGTTGGGTAAGTTTGCCCTATTATGTATACCGAATAACAAAAGAGGAAAGGTCCCCCCGCCCCCATTATATACTGACTGTATTTATTTTCGGAATTATTTTATGTTTCTTGACTACATCCAATTTTGGCTTCCTTGGTTTGTTTCTTCGTTTTTTTTTTTTTGTTGCTTATTTTGTTGTGTCTGTAGTCTTTTTATGTAGCTGTGTGTTTATTGCAACTCAGCCACATTTGCTAGCAATGACACATTCAAGAAAACACTCCAATTCGTCATACACCTCCCACTGCAAAAATTATTCAAATATCACATTGTTACCATTGGAATGGCATTGACGTTTGCTTGTGACGAGGCAGTCAACTACCACAGGACAGTATATGCTGACTTCCACCTCTAGGGACGCCCCGACCATCTACTGTCGTGCCAGGTGAATACAAAGAAGCCCGCCCGCCGCGCGCGAACAGTAAATATTCACAAAGACCTCCCGTTTAGAAACCGTGGAATGGTGTTGTGAGGTACGGGAACGTCACAGAGTTTGAGGGCTTGGAGAGAGGCTAAGTCGCGGGTAGTATTAATATGTAAGCTGCAGGCAACGTGCTCGCGATCACACCCTTTTCAGTTGCAGTTCCGTAAAATAAAAAGTCTCTCTCTTTTTTAATCCAAATAATATGCAGAGAGCATAGCATTTCGTGTATTCGTTTGAGGTTACGTTCCAGGCTTCAAACATACTCTTGGGGCTCGAAAAGCGTGCTCATCGCGCGAACTGAGTCCCAGTACACGCCGAAAACGCGTGGCGTGTACCTCACTGAAGTGATGTTTACAATTATGTAACAGTTTCTCAGACACGTCTTTAACCAGTCTGAGTCAGTCAACAACAAGTTTTGCAAAGATATAATTCCACAATCCCGTGCCTCCTGGTATAAACACGTGAAAGTGGGTCAGTAGCCAGTGAACAAATCGCGAAGATTTGAACGTACAGTACATGGATCTCTACAGTCTAGCTTGCATGTCATTGAACCAGCGACATTTCTCTGTGTGTATCCGTGAGTTGATAAGACGGTAGGAAATACTGCAATTTCTCGTACCTTTTTTCTTCTGGTATTTAGTCTCGTGTTTTGATACTCCTTGATGGACTCGAAATCAGTGATACGAGAGTACCAGTAGAATGAGAAAATAAGATACACATGCGATGAAATGTTAAATAAAATTATCGTTAGAACAGCAGCAATTGTAATGCTCTGCTATATATGAGTTGGCATGCTTCCAGTTAGTACATTTTGAGGTGCAGGAGTCTGAAAAGGTCGTTAGTAACTACGTTGGAGGGTTTGGAAGCAGTGTTTGTAATGCGTGTGCAGTGAGTTCTGCTTATTTTCATAAATTATAACACTAGGCATCCGCGAAATATTTTTGTAATACAGCGTATTTCACAACACCCTGAAATGCACTTAAGATCGCCGCCTAGCTGCGCATTAGATGCTCAGAAGTGACGGAGCCATAAGGGCGACCTTGAAGCGCGCATAAAATGCCTCATCACCACAAGGAGCCAAGCGCTGATCTAGTGTGCATGATTCCTGCCGATATATTTTTACTATGGCACTTAAGCGCTGATCAAAAAATTGTATTGGTGGAAAGTCTTAAGCAAAGTTTATGCACGTTTTTATCTGCGTTTCGTATGTATCCGGGTAGTACATTTTGAAGTACGGCAGTCTGAAAAACCCGCTTTTAGGTATGTTGGAGGGCTTATGAACAGTGTCTTTAATGAGCATGGTGGTCCTTGTGTGAAGTGTGCTTTCTTTCCGTACATTGACACAACGGGCACAGCCGCACATATGTAGAAGTTTCATAAAAAAAAGGTTTTTCTCCGCATATTAAACGAATAACAACTTGGTGGTAAGTGCTAGGGTAGGGCAACAAGATGTCAGTATGAGCCAACGCCGGAATAAAGGGGCGGGGGAAACGGGAGATCCCCAAGAAAGCCCGCCAACCAGCGGCATCGTCCAGCACGATTCCCGCATGCGAAAATCCTAGGACAGGTCCCGGAAATCGAACCCGGATTGGCTTGTTAATGAGAGTTGGGTGCTGTAGCCACTGCGCCAACCGCGGCTCTGAACGTATTTGAAGCGCATGGTAGGAACTTAATTCTTCTGATTTGTTGGTACTTGTAGTTTGTCGGAAGTCGTCAGCATTGCAGTAATGTCTCTGCGGCCGCAGACAGCCTCGTGCGTGGCGGCACGGCGACGCTTTCGTGCGCGAGGCGAGGTGTCGTAAACCAGCAGGTCGTGCGCGCGCCAGGCTCGTGTGGGCGTGTGTGGAGTAGGCGCGTAGGACACGCACTCGACCGCCACCACAGCAGAGAGGGAGTCCACGCCCTTTGTTACTGCTGTGTTTGCGGCTCGATAAATGTCGCCATTTATTACCACTGCAGCCTAGACTTCAAAGTGGCCTCCATACCTACACTTGAAATGTGCTGCAGTGAGTTGCTTTTATTACTTTCATTTCCAAATTGCTGAGGGCGTCGCCTATCAATCACTTCAAATGCGGTGTAATGTGCTGGTCTTTTTTTTTTTTTACTAAAGTTGGGGCCGCTGTGGCCGAGTGGTCAGACCATTCGCCTCCCACCAAGGCGATCCGGGTTCGATTCCCGGCGGGGTCGGTCCCCCGGATTTTCACATGTGGCAATCGTGCCGGACGATGCCGTTGGTGGTCGGGTTTATCTCGGGGATCTCCAGTTTCCCCCGACCTTTCATTCCGGTGCTGCTCCATACTCACCTCATGTCACCCCTCACCAGCGCTAAAGACCTCGATGTTAAGCGCTGACCAAAATCTCTCACTCACTCTGAATACATGTACAGTGTCTTACCACCACATAATGTGGAAAGAAAAAAAGAAGATTGAGCAAGGACTGTTTATTATGCAAATCGGGATGCTGCAATACAGTCTAGCAGACATTGTTTTTAAAGCACTCAAGTCTGACACAGGAAGTTAGCAAGGACATGAGCACGTCTGGCCTCAGCCTTCAAGTCCAATCTGGGATCGCTAGCAACTCACTCTGTATAGAGTTGGTGTTAAGGTGACCGTCTGGGTAGACGTAATTTGTACGTCCGAGGCCGAGAAGTGCGGAAGCGGTAAGGACGACACAGTACGTGCATCACGCCTCTCCTTAGTCTCTAGGCGCATGTCACTGGACTGACGTGCAGCCTCCTCGCCGATAACTCGCCTCTATCAGACATCCAGTTGTGACACTATCAGTTTAGGATGTATTATTAAAGTTAAAGGTTTATTTTACACGCTCATACCTTTTTAAATTTACGCTAACATTTTGATAAAAAAAACAGTCTTCGCCGGCTGGAAAATATGATTTAATGAGTAGTGTTGAACTTGAAATGTGTATACATACATGTAACATTCTTTAAATGCGAGATGCACGTTAGTTCACGTCTGTTCGTCGCCGTCTGCGTGAAACAGGAACGGTACACGTATGTTATCACAATGTTGGCCAACCTCGAGTGCACCTCAAGCAAGATGTATTAGACTATGTTCATGCACATCCACTGGCCAGCATTCGAGGAATGTCTAATGTGCTCAACGTATCACAATCGACAGTAGGTCGCTTTTTACGGCGAGACAGATTGCATGCATTTTACTACCAGCCAGTGCAGGCACTTCTGCCTCCTGATAGGCCTGCTCATTCGCAGTGTTGCGGATGGTACCAAAACAAGATTATGCAAGCTTTAGGGTTTGGATGTAAAGTCGTCTTCTCCGATGAAGAATTTTTCACTAGGCAGGGTGTCTTCAACTTCCACAACAAGCATGTGTGGGCTCACATCAACCCACACGCATCTGTTTTCGACAAATGTTTGGGCGGGAATCATCGATGGGATGCTAATTGGACCACACATATTTCCCGCACGTCTCTCTGGAGCTACATATCAACACTTCTTGGAAGAATACCTGCAACAACTACTTGAAGATGTACCACTTAATATAAGAGTTGTCATATGGTACATGCGCTATGGTGCCACAGCTAGGCAATGCTTGGACTTGCTGTGCCCAGGGCGATAGACTGGTCGTGGTGGGCCAGTGGGATGGCCATCAAGATCACCTGACCCTAAACCCAATTGACTTCATTTTATGTGGTCACTTGAAGGCATATGGAACTGAAGTGGACAATGCAGACGACCACTGGCGATGTATTCAAGATGCATACCGCTCTGTACAGGCCAATTCCGGTATGTTGCAACGTGTGCACCTGTCATACGAGCGTCGCGTTCGTACATGTTTGAGCATTTCGAGCATATACTGTGAAACTGTGTAACCTATTTAAAAAAATACCAACAAATATAATCCATTCGCATTCCAAATAAATAATTAACATGTTATCTAACATATGTTTGTCAACTAATACATTCACCCTTTACCAACACGTTATCAGACTGTCTCTCTTGTCAAGTAACACGGCGTGCACAACATTGCCTACCTTTCAGGCACCCGCAATTTAAAGCCGCGTACACACGAGCGCGCCGCGGCTGCAATGCAACATCGAACGCGCGTTGCAGACAACGCGCGGAGCAACACTGTGCGCCTCGAGCACGCGCTGCGCATGAGGCGATCCATCTAAAAGTGACGAACACCACAGTTCACTGAGCGCCATGGTCTGCGCGCTACTCAGGGCGAATGCGGACTGAACACGTCCA
>PNEQ01099520.1:0-15799 GCA_003012365.1 Medauroidea extradentata | reverse complement strand
TCTCCTCCACGAACGGTATCCTTGTTTATGACACCAGTGTGGCGTACTCTGCCGATCTGAATTATCACAATTCCGGTGCAATGTGTTTACTTGGCGCTGATTGCGGTCCCGGTTGTTTTGCCAATTATTATTTTGATAGTGTGGGTGACCTTGGTTGTGATTCGGTTGATTGTATCTGCACTCGTTTCGTGGTTGATACGGGTGGTGTGATGTGTGTGTAGGGTTGATAGCATGTTCCCCTTCAGATCTGTTCACTCGACTACGCTGTCTCTCAGATTGATCAATGCGCAGGAGCTGATGACGGAATTCTGTTAAGTTTGAAAAGGGACTATCCGCCCAACGATCTTGGTATTTAGTTGGTAATTGCGCCATGATAATTTCCGCAAACTCTTCATCTTCCATCGGGGTGGTGAGATGTCTAGTGCATTCATATATCTCACTAAAATGTTGTTCGAACGACTTACTTTTGCAAGGATCGTACTTTTCCTGGTGTAGGCAGGCACGAACATTTCCTTGTATTTTCGCGTTCCAGTATTGTCTCAAAAATTCATCATGGAACTGGTTAATAGTGTGGATGTTAGTGCTGTTTAATTTCCACCAATAATGGGCAGTGTGCTTCAAGCTGCTGGAGATACACCTGAATTTATCGTCAGTGGTAAGGGAAAAATACTGAAAATATTCGTCTAGTCTTTTTAAGTAGGAAACTGGATTTTCGTGTGCAAATCAAGAGTATGTAGGTAACTGTTCAACCCATTGTTTTGAAGGGTGGTTGAACCACTGGATCGGGTTAGTTATGTGACAGCGTTATTAGTTGTTGAGTGGCACATCTCGTTGCCATGGGAGATGGCTTGGCGTGGTGTTACCGCTTCGGGTGTAGTCGCCTGCGCTCGGGTGTCCTCGTGGATATGGCGTGATCTACAAGACACGCTAGACAACATGGCGTCTTCTCCCGCTACTTCTGCACATTGTAAGCGGCTAGATGGTTCCGCTAGATGCGTTTCTTCGGTCGTGTTTTGATGTGTGGAAATTAATTCTAATTTTGCTTGACACAATTAGATTTCTGTGTTTGTTTGGTTTAGAGCTAGTTTTAATTGCTCGACTTCGGTTACAACTGCCTTGTTTGATTGTTGTATCGTTGTAAGTTGTGAAGCCATCTGGCTTACGTCCGCGGACGTAGCACTAACGTGAAACTGTGTATTTTCATTGACAATTTTCAGATTGTCTAATTGTGTGGATAATTCTGCTACGGATGCTTCCGTAGTTGTGTGTGCTGCTTTCAAAGTAACTATATCCTGTTCTAGACATATCGTGGTGTCGCGTACTTGTGCAGCATCCTGGCGTACGGAAATCAATTCATTGCAGAGCTCTGCATAACGAGCTTCTTGCAAGTCTAATTTATGTGTAATTTCTTCTCCCATAGTAGATATTTCATTGCGCACAGACGACATTTCATTACGTACTGACGACATTTCATTACGTACAGACGACACTTCATTACGTACAGAGGTGGATATTTCATTACACACAGACGACATTTCATTACGTACAGAGGTGGATATTTCATTACGCACAGACGACATTTCCTTACGCATATTATCAATGCCTAACATGAGTTGTGTTAACAAATTCATTGTTTGACTGTCATGAATTGAACCTTGTGGTGTTCTTGTACTGGTGTTTTGTGGGATGTGTGAGGCGGTTTCACCGTCTAAGGTGGTAGCTTCAGTGGTTTCGCCGCGTAAGTCCTCGGACACCATTACCGATGCGTCACATGCCGCCATTACGTTTTCATGCGTATCAGGAACGCTAACTATAGCAAAAACTGCCCCACCAGCCTCTAAATCGTGGGACTCCGTATGAGTGTTATTATCATTCATATTATTTTGTCTTTTATTAACGGATGAGCTTCTGGTCTCACTATGCCTGAGCCAATATCCCTCGTTGCTGGAATCACTATCACCCATGCTTACAAGTTACGTGTATGAGAATAGACAAAAAATTTCGTCTACCAAAAATTCCTAAAATAACTTTGCCAACTTGTCTCAAAATTCGTGCGACCACGTTTGGCGCCACTCTCTCTAATATTATTAGTGATGATGATGTCTGTGTGTAGGTGACTAAGGTGAGTTGACAAAAGGATTAATTTGTAAGATAATTTCTATTTGAATGAGATACCTTTTCTTACCACAATGTAGAGTCTTGTAGGTTTGTCATTAAAATATAGGCACCACATCTCAATTGATAGAGCAGTTTATTGAAGAAAATGAAAATAAATGAAAAGAAAAATTCTAATATCTCTTACCCTATGTTAAACACATAGTTTAGACACAATTTACTATAAAGTAGAAAATATCTTGAGTTTGGTTAAAGTTGATACTAGGTTCTATTAAAATTCCTCGGCTAGGGATAAAATTAAAATTTAAGTTCCAATATGTATGTTTGCTCAGTCGGTTTACATGATATTCTGACACAGGACCTCTGAGTTTGAGCTCGTTTGCAAAAATTAGGCACACCAAACTCATTTAAAATTAGTAGATGAAAAATTGTATGAAATAAAATTTGATTTGAATATCAATGTCAATATTTGGAATGGTCGGCCTTGTACACAAGATGGGTAAGCGTGGGGATGCTACAGACATACATATTCAACATGGCTATCCTTACAATGTAGGCTGAAGGTCTTGTCGTCTTCATGACACTTCAAAAATTAACCTAAGTATTTTACTGATGACGGGCCTATTCTCAAAATGGCCTAAAACTGACGGACATAGTGTCCTCTATCTATTTAGTTCCCAAGCCTAACCTTAGGTTGACGGCAGAAATGAAAATATTCCATTTTCTCCTGGGCCAATTCTGCCGCATGCTTCACCTAGCAAAATTCAGGGAACTCTCTCTGCTCTGAACAATAAAGCATATAATCTATGTTCTTCTCCAAATTGGAAGCCGTTGCCTTGGCAACCAATCAACAAAAGAGGTATAAAACCTGCAATCTGCTCAGAGAAACCTCTCTGGAGCAGATAATTACTCTCTACCTAGTAAGTTAAACTGTAATTATACTATGTACAATCATATGGTAGTGAAACATTTTAAACAAGTATTTTAAAATTACATTAAAATTATTTAGCAGATGATAGAATAAATTAATAAAATATTTAAATAAACAATTATGCAAAACTTAGATAACAATAACATATTCATAAAATATTTGCAGTATTTTCGAAGAAGAAAAGTTATAAGAGTGTTTTCAGAAATTCCATAACAAATTTAAATAGCTTTTAGATAATTTAACGTCTATTACAAATAACTAGGAGTGAGAGACTTTCTTAATCTAGCACAAAACACTAATAACATTAAATTAATTAAGTTGAACAAAAATTACTATAGTAAGAATGAGAACTGTCAAAACACTAAAACTTCTGATGCTTCCTATAATAGCAAAGTCTTTCTCAGTTCGTTATATCATCAAACATAAATAAACTTTACAATCTGTGACGATCTCGTTACAATGACTTATCGTTTATGCAGATAGTGTTGTCAGGAGGAGGCAGAGGGGTTGAGGCGGGGACACAAAGAACTGGAGGTTACCGAACACCCGCAGTAAACACTTAAGGCGAGCAATACTTGTGCACCACCTGGTCCGTGCCCGGCCAGGAAGGTGTTTGCCGATCTCAGGGCGTGCTGGTTCGGTGGCGTGCATCTCCTTCCTCTGGCGAGACGATCGGTCAATGTAAATTACCTACCGAAGACTTCTGCGTGGGGCTGATAGAAAACACCTGAGGACACTATTCAGGGGTTGTGCCTCACGACCCTTTCCCTAGGACCTATACAAAGGGCAGTTCCTACCACGTGAATGGATATGCGTCCTCTGACTACGCAGGCATCACACGGTTGATCAGCTTGCCCGAAAGATTATTACACACTACCTACAGAGCAGAGAAGTAACAGTTTCTAACGGCACACATACGTCCTTGTCACAGTGCTGAACAACAACTGCCTTTGTTACTGATGATGCTCTCCTCTTCCAGGAGGGGGGCTGGTGGAGAACACTGTGGAGGGCGCAAGATTGGGCTGACATCTAAGGTCAGTGACATGGTACGACGACATATGCCCCCCCCCTTAGTGAGAACAATCTTGCACAGAGTCCTCGTAATAGCCTCATTTCCTCATCGGTGGCGCTGAGTCTCCGGCAAAGCAGCAGCTTGGTCGTCGTGGATGAAGTCGAGGTCGGAGTTGGTATGGGCTCAGTTGGGTCAGAATCCTCGGGCCAGGGCCAGGTGGTGTATCTTCCTCTGGGTCCCCTTCTGAGTCGGCAGCAAGTTCGGTCGCCTGGCTCGGCACCCTTGGACATGGATGTCTGCGTCCAGATGTATCTGAGTGTCGCTCCCCTGGCGTGGGTGCATGCTCCACGGTCATCCCAGGGCCAGGTGTCGTTACTTGGGTGGGCATCCAACGGTGTCTGGGCTGGAACCATGAGGGTGCGCAGCACCTTCCACACCTTGGCAGCATCTGTCTGGGTGTTTCGTGTTAGTGTTCAGGGTGTGGCATGGCTGCAGATGTCTTCTCACCCCTTGCAAGTTTCTCTACCTGGATGATGTACCTAGGCATACATTTGTAGTGTAACTTACGTCTGGATCGAGTTCTGTCCATCTCTTCTGGGGGGTTGGCAGCATGGGGGGTTGGCAGCTGCTCCACCTATGATGTGGTGCCTGGCTCATCTGGTTCTGCACTGTGACGGCAGGGGGTTGGTGTCACTTCCGGCTCTTCTATAAGGACATGAAAGGTGGCATCCCTGAAACTATAATCTGGGCCCCAGGCCCCTCTCGTTGGAGAGACGGGTAACTCCTCTGCGGGTTCTGAGATTTCGGCTCAGGTTCGGTGTTCCCCACTGGTGAGGCCGGGTAAGGTAAAGCTGGTGGTGATGTCTGTGGCTCGATGTCCCCCTCCGACATCACTTCTGGATTGTTGTCCGCCCTGCCCAAGTGGTCCCTGTTTACCTTCCTGATGTGGCCACATCCATCCCGTACCAGGTAAGTGTGGGCGCCTAGGCATCAATGTATGGTCCAGGGCCCTGTCCAGCGGGGGGCTAGGCCTGCACAGAAGTTCTGAGTACCTGTGGACAACGGGTGGTTGCAGAAATACACCAGATCCCTGGGCAGAAGTGGTGGTGGCCGGGTTGTCGTTAGCGTGATGCATTCCAGGTACACCTCCTGGTGGCATTGGACCATACTGATGTTGGCCGTGTGCCACTAATTCCACTCCTCTGCATCTTGCAGTATATCCAGCGTAGGTTCACCAGGGTGTTGAAGATTGCGCCCCTGGATCAAAGCAGCCGGTGACCCCTCAGTGGCAGCATTGACATGGCGAAGGAGACAGAACAAGGCAGCGGCGATGTGGGTATCCAACTGGCGGTGGTCATCTCCCACCTTCAGTCGCAGCTGCACTTTTACCTCCTGGTTCAGTCTCTCCATCGGATTTGCCATTGGGTGGTAAATTGAGTAGTCTGGTGCTCTAGGTGAAATGCCTGACACCTTTGACACCAGTGTCGACTTAAGAATTGGGACCCGTTGTCCGTTAACAAGGAGTTTGGGAAGCCCCATCTCGAAAAGAACTCAACTCATTTTGTAATGTTGCACAGATGGTCGTGCTGCGGGTGTTTGTGAGTGGGTAGGCCTCGACCCACCTCGAGAACAGGTCTGTAACGACCAGCATAAGCGATTGTCCCATAGGAGTACGAGGGTACGGCCCCATCAAGTCCAAGGCAACTGTACGAAATGGCTCTGTTGGGCGTCGAGGCATCTGTGGTTCAATGCCATCACCCTGAGGTGCTTTCTTCAACTGGCCTTCCTGGCATATTCGTACATACTTCCGTACATCTGCACTGAGGCCTGGCCAATGGTAGTGGTCTGCGACATTACGGCGGGTCTGCTCGACCCCAGGGTGCCCAGCTAGTAGATGGTCATGAGCAAAGCACAGCACCTTCTCCCGGATTCCAGGTGCACAAAAGTCTTCCAGGTGGCTTCTGACCCCATCTGCTTGACTTAGAGGATATCATCCAGCACCAGCACTCGATCGACAACCTCCACAGTGCACCGGCGTCGTAATTGGAGGGCAGTGGGTGATGTCCTTTGGGATGCCAGGACCTGGATGTTCACATCAGTCCAAGTGTCGAGGTCGGTCCGTAAGGTGACCGCCTGCATGATGGCTGGTTGATAAGCAAGGTCCCTTGATTTTGCCTCTAGATGTCGTTCTGGTAGTAGGAGGGTATCAACATCCTTGTCATCCTACAGGACGTTAGTGGGGTCGGGTTCTCGGGACAGTCAATCGGGCAACTGGTTCTCCTCACCTGGCATGTGCTCGATGCTGAAATCAAATTTTTGAAGCAGCAGTGCCCACCAGATAAGCTTGCCTCGTCGTCCCTGCATGGTGTCCAGCCAGGTTAGGCACTTGCTGTCTGTCCGCAAAGTGAAGGGGCGACCCTCCAGATGAGGTCGGTATCGGCATAGTGCCCACATAATGGCTAGGCACTCCCTCTCATTGCTGTGGTAGCATCGCTCCATCTCTTCAAACTTGGCACTGCCATAGAAGATGACTAGGCGGGATCCATCCTCAGCAAGCTGGTACAGGACAGCTCCAGCTCCTGCTTCACTGGCATCGGTCTGGATGAAGAGACGTCCCTTAGGGTCGACTCGGAACAGGACATGGCACTTGGTGAACTGCTGCTTCAGCTCGTCGAGGGCAGCCAACGCCTCTCGAGTAGCTCTGTACCTTCTCTGTGTCGACAAGCGGTTGGTCAATGGGGCAGCTATGGTGGCAAAGTGTGGGATGTAGTTCCTCAGCATGATGACCAAACCCACAAACCTTTGCATCTGTTTACATGTCGTTGGGAACGGACTATCGGCGATCTTCCATAAGTAGCATGGATGGGTGTAATTACCCTCTTCATGCACAATGTGACCCAGGAAGTCCACCACTGTGCGGTTCAAGTGGCGTTTTTGGGATGCGACGACCAAGTGATGAATGGCGAGTCTTTCCAGGACCATGGCAAGATGTCGGCGGTGATCCTCCCAGGTTTCTGGACCCCACAATAACATCGTCTAGGTGAGCGGTGACAAATTCGCCCAGGTATGCCTCTAGTACATTCGCCATCATGAGCTGGAAAGTTGACGGCACACACTTGAGGCCGAGTGGTATGGTCCGAAACTGGAATCTCTGGCCATCCGGAGTGGTGAAGGCGGTCTTCTCCTGGTCCTCTGGGCGTATTGGTACCTGCCAGTAACCTGCCTTTAGGTCCAGCGTGGAGAAGATTCGTGCATCACCCATACTTGACAGAGCCTCTTCTACACAGATCTGTGGTGGTATGATGCACTGTTCAGTTAGGCCATAATTCCTCTGTCCGGTGTAGATTGGCTCATCCATGGGCATCGGAATTTGATGCTCTGCTGTTGTGGTCGTATGTAGCAGATCTGAAAACGTGAATACCTCAGCTCGTTCGGTCAAGATGTCCTGGACGGCTGCTTGGTACTGCTCCGGTACCTCGTGGCCGAGGTCCGCCAGTTGGATAGGTGGGCTAAGGGGTCTGTCAGCCTGGTCGACAGAGTAGACGATCCTTCGCACGCCTGTACCCATCTGGATATGGTGGGCTGCTATCTCAATAACAGCCTCCTGGGCCTGTAGCCATGGTTAACCCAACACCACAGCAGCTCGCAGGTTGTACACCACCATCGCCTCTGTGTGTGACACTTGGTCACAAACTCTGATAACTAGGTGGGTAGTCCCCTGGGTAGTGGTAGTCCTGTCCTGGGTGGCCAGCTGAAGTACACCACTGTTGTCCTGTACCACGTCTGTGGCAACCAGGTCGGACCGGACAAATGTGTGGTTAGCTGCTGTGTCATTAAGAGCGGTGGTAGGTTGGTCGTTGACCTCCACCGGTATGCGAAGCAGTAGGTCAGCTGGCCCAGTCAGGGTGCCAAGAAATGGTGTTTTGTGGCGGGTATTACAGCTACTGTACTTTCAGGAACAGCGGGGAAGCCAGCGATAGGCAGTTTTCCCCTCACTGGAAGTTTCCCGACCGGTCTCTTGGTTGTTGGATTCGTACCGGGCAGTCTTGGTGCCAGTGAAAGGTTGGCACGGGACAAGTATGACACTGTGGGGGCAGCTGTTCTGGGTGTCGAGCTGCTGCAGTTGGCAGCAGTGTTTCAATGGCTCGGGTTGGTGTCATGGCTAGTTGATGGGGCACTGTGTGTCCCTGCTCAGCTTGGCGCTCGCTTAGACAGGGCCCTGTTCTGTGGCTGGATGGAATGCCATGTCCATGGGTAAGGTGTTGCACACAATGTTCTGCTGCTATAGTCCTCTGTAGGGAACACTCCACCGACTCCAGCATGTGGTTTGACACAAATGGGTGTAAATCTGGGCGCAGGCATTGCGTTATTCTGGTGAGTGCATTTTCGGGTGGCACATTTGGGTGTATGCATCGGAGCAACAGTATTTTTTTGGCAATAAACCTCTCGACCGACTCACCCTCCTTCTATTTGTCGCCATAGAATTGTGCTTGACAGTCAGCGACGCTTCTGCAGCACTGAAATGTTACCAGAGTCCTCGTGCGAACTCGTCCCACACAATGTCGCTTCTTCCCCAAATCGCCCACAATTCTCTCGCAGTACCACATAAGTTACCACTCACCCGCTCGGCTCATTCCTCGCTTGGGATGTCGTAACGGTCGCACCTGGTCTCACACGGGCCCAGGAACAGGTCTACATCCTTATGGACATGTCCTGAGAAATCTGGGAACGACACCTTATTCCCCATGGCAGGTAGCGGGGCACAGGTGGAATGTGACTGATATGTGACCTGACCGATCTCAAAACAGTTTCCTCGTCCAGACGGTTTCAAAACTGTTGGTTTCTACACAGGGTGGTGTGGTACATTTGACTAGGGAGCGGAGGGGGGGCGACCTTGGTAAGGTTAGTCGGTTTGTGACTCGCAGTACAGGACCTGCATGCAAACACGCCCTCCGCAAATGTCATGAGTTCGGTTGTGTGAGTATAGCGGCGATGCAGCGTGGTTTTGCACGTGACACAACAAGCTAACTCGATGCCGAGTCCGTCACAAGTAGAAGCATCGCACCGATTGAGGTTAGGTCGGGCCATAAAATCAATTAGTGTTTCTGCCTTAGCGAGAGGGCTGCTTGACTGTTTCAGGGGTGCACACTGACACAACTCTTGCACACACACTTCCGCTAACAAATCGTCGGCATAAGAGCGCTTGCACTGCAGACATTTCATTATATTGACGTGTGCTCAACAGCCCACACGTGCATCTCGACCGTTCGTCAACACACACCAGCATCACGGGCAGTATTCACGACGACTCACAGTATTCGGAAGGCACTCTGCATGCGCCCGGTACTGACGGGACCAACTGAGCGCTCAAGTTAATATGACCACGTGGTTATCAAGCGAACACAAAAGGAAGTGCCAATATTTAAAGTAAAACAACCAAGTAACACCACCGCAACACATCTCAACGCCAGCTAAACAAGGGACATTAGTCGTTACGACAAGCATTACGTCATCGCTGATCACGACGTGCATACATGCCGGAACGAATGTTGCCTGAAACAGACAGTGCTGGAATTTGAGATGTTCTCCCTTTCTTGGGAGTACACTCAAGTGCCTCACTCTCTGTATTGACACATCCCCCAAAATTTAACAAAAATATAACTATCGCGACTAACAACCTGAAAGGGCCATCAGAACGGAGTATTGATTAATGATTTAAATATATTACGGTAATACTGTAAATGCATTTAATATTTCAAATACTATAACAAATAAACAGTTTACTATTGTACACGTCTGGAGAAAATTATAATCTACAATATAAATATTTAGTTCCAAGAAAACAATGTACTGGTACCGGATTTATAATCAAAGTTACACCATTCATTATTTTGGCAAACCTCTCATTTTAAACTTTTAAGTTTTGCAAAAAGTTACCAGCTTACGCAGACTAGCCGCACACTAATTTCGCGAAGCAATGACTTGAGGCAAAGTTCACGTCTAGTGGATGTAAAAAGTAACAGTCGTTTCTCTTCCTACCTTGTATGCTGGTTTTGATCACGTACTGTGGTAGAGGCCAACCTCTCACAAGCCTGCTGTTTGACCTGAGGAAGCCTTCCCTTCATGTCGCTTGTTGCCCATTGTTAAGTGGACACCTTATGTGGTAGTCTGGTAGTCCCTCGAAGTTGCGCGACGTTCATGCATAAATACCATATAATTTGCATGTAAATTCCGGTTACTGCAATTTCACCTGCATACCAACGCACTCGTTCATTATTGGGATAACATCCAAAAACTATATCGCCTTCACTGCCATAATTCTGTGAGACGTATTAACCACTCCCCCATTCTCTCTCGAGGCAGTACATCGCGCACCACGGACTCTGAGAAACACGAGCATACGTCCCGGTCGGCTTCTGTTTCAAGACTCCGTTCTTTTTCCGTATGTTCCTGCCTTCGCAATCAGCTGTTGCCTCGCTATGATGTCACACAACGCTCGGAGCGCACGTCTTTTCTTTTGTCAAGTCTAATTCACTTGAGGTTTGCCAAATATACAATTTTGAGGTTTGCCGGAATAATTATACGCTACATAATTATAAATAACACTATTATATAATACTACACATTAAAATTACTTCCATAAAACTGGCATATATAAATATTTAAAACTTGCTATGAAACCTAGTAACATACGTAATACCAACTTATAGAAAAATTTACTAAAAAATAACCGAGACAAACGGGGAACAAGAAATAAAAACCTTACAAAAATTACCGTTTGTCTCAAGTTGCAAGGGCAAAGTAAATATGGAGAGGCAGTCTCCATATTTTTAGGAAATTATTGAGCACCAACAACTAGGGCAAACGAATTTATTACGTAAAGTGCTTCAAAAGTGATCAGCGACGCTGGACCACTGAGAATGGCCCAGACAGACAACCTAATAACTACAAAGACCACGCAATGCGCTGGCAACTTTTTATGCTTAAAATAAGAATAGTGATTAATGTGTTATATCCAGGTGTTCTACGTGTGTTAGAATACTAAACAGTGCATAAATTAATTTCCCTATGTAAGTTTATTTATGCAATTTCAGCAAACCCAATTATGGTAACATCTAGAAGGGCTCAATTGTGTCTCATGTAAATTTTAGTGTCTTTTATGTATACAACTTTAACACAACATGCTTAAAGCGGCCACACGAATAGTTTTGGTGGGCGCTCTCAGCTACTAGCGGGAGTGGGCGCCATTGCTCGGTAGTCTTGTCTCGGGCATGTATGAGGTCGGCCACGTGTACGCGGCTCCTGGACCATCACATTATCTTGTCGTATCATGTAACTGCAATAGTGATTTTTTCTAGTATTTTCAGGAACTTACTAATGTAACAGTAATTTAATCGTCCAGGAGTAGAGCCACCTCCATCCCTGCAAGCTCTTGCGCCCATGGGTTTATTTTTCCAACGTAATTACACCATCGCGTAACTAGTGTCCGCGTTTACCGTGTTAGCCACCCACCGGCTATAGAGACGTGGGGACCGCTTAAGGCACGTATGTACGATATACAGTGTGCCAATAATAACACAATAAACCAGTGGTGAAACCTATTCATGCAGGTAAGTTATTTGGCCATGGCCACTTCATGGTCCTTCGGGAGCTAGTTCTACCAACCAACTGCTTTCCAGCCTCACAACAGCATACATCTCGACGTGGAGGATACGTAGGGGACTCGCTACACGGGTGGTAGACCCATGACCGTCACCAGCAACAGCCGGCACCCTCCAGGGCGTAAGTACGATGCTCTCACCCCCTTTGCCCTCACCACCAACACGTCAATATACACTATTGCACAGTACGTGTATAAAGAATGTGGGGATGTCGCAATGTTGGAAACTCGTTGCCGGGCCGGTAGGACGTTGTTCTTGATGCTTTGTTGTTAATGACAATGTTGTTAATTCCAATGTTGTTATTGTTAGAGGTGTGTAGGTCCGATTGGATACGGATCCACTGACTCGGATCACTTATCAAGGTGGTGGTTGTAGTTCCGCCAACTTGCTAGTTCTGCATTCAAACTGGATCCAGATACGCTTGGACCTGAAGTGGCAGGTGGCGAACTCTAGTTGTAGTTAGCAGAAGCCCAATTCTGCCTATAGGGGTTACTGCATTCGTGATATGTACGGTAGTGATGTCTGCTGAGCAATGCTGCCTAGAGGGGTTGCGGTGATCGCTTGGCTAATGGCTAGTGGCTTCTTTGCACAAAAATGTTTCATTGCTTGGGTCGGTAAATCTTCATGCCAAAGCGTTGGGCGCCATACGTCGCCGTCTGGAGGAGGCAGAAGTATTGAGGCGGGGACACAAAGAACT
This sequence comes from Medauroidea extradentata, assembly GCA_003012365.1. Classification (NCBI taxonomy): domain Eukaryota; kingdom Metazoa; phylum Arthropoda; class Insecta; order Phasmatodea; family Phasmatidae; genus Medauroidea; species Medauroidea extradentata. The sequence continues at coordinate 3,383 of PNEQ01099520.1, read as the reverse complement.
GGAGGTTACCGAACACCCCCAGTAAACACTTAAGGCGAGCAGTACTTGTGCGCCACCTGGGAAGCAATATGAATTAAATAGTCTTTCTTTTTGTTTATTGTGACTTATGAGAGTGTTAATTAAATCTTTTCGCAGGATTCTTGTGCGTTATTACATATCACGCTGAGCAGATAGAGCTGAAGGAGACAACAGCTATTCAGAGCACTAGATTTTTTGCGTTAAAGGTAAAGTTTGATAAAAAATAAATCCCAAAGTTATGTTTATTTTCTAAGCAGGAATTACAATGTTAGGCTATCCATTATTCACAATTGAGCTATTGTCTTTTTTCTAAGTAGAATGTAACGTACCAAAAGTGCTGTACAATAAGAGGAACAGGCCAAAAATTATCTTCATTGTATATTGTTTAATTCACAACAATAAATCTGTAAAGATGAAAAGTAAATTTAAAAATAAGCAGACTGAAAAGGCCCAGTATTAACGAATAATTTTTGTAGCCAAAGTTTGTTGTAAAATTCTATAGAATATTTAAGAAAATGTTTTGTCAGTATTCCAGCTATTTTTTTTTTTTCAAATTAAAGCTGTAGCAAATGATTACATATAAAAGGATGTAATGTATAACTAACATAAATACCCGTTCATTAAAATTTGCGAGACATTTACTGTACTGGATAGAAAAAAGAGCAACCCTAGAAAACAGGTTATTACCATAATTTTTTTTAGCAATTATCTTGCAATATTGTAATCTCTTGAACATGTGTTAATGTTACATGATTACTGCTTCGTAAATACTTCACCAGAAGCACATCACACTCACACACATAGCTCGCAAGTTGCAGAAACTATATTGCAAAAATTCGTCCATATTGACATTAAAATTTATGTAATTTCAATTGACGTTTACAAATGACGCGGGTCGTTCCGCAACTCCCTCTCTCTGAGAACGTCGTGCACATCAAGCCACCATTAAGGAACAGGCGAAGCGCCCGTACAGCCACGGCATGTGGGAACGCACCCGGCCACGTGGGCGCACGAGGCAGCGGCGCCCAGACGCCACCCCCACGATGGCAGGTGCCATTAGCGTGTGCGTCGGTCCCACAGAACTGCCATCAACTGCTAGGAATGTGCTCCCTTGACGGGAACTGACATTAATTTACGTTAAAGTTTGACACCTTGTTACAGCACTCCCGTGCTGTTCACATCAATGGGGGTTACACCAGCTAGCAGGCAGAAAATATAAAGGCCAGGGGTAAGTAAGTTCAGTGTGTATAGTATCTTTCTAAAACTTTTTCGTAATTAACCTTAAACCCCGCAAAACACCCCTGCACCTCGCGGCAAGTTGGACTCGCCCACAGCCAACTTCACCGCCCAAACATTTTTACGTTTTCTCCCCCAAACAGTTACGAGTTTTGCTTAACCATTTATTACCAGTGATGTGTCCTAATTATTATTAATTTAACGTCATCTTTCAGTGTTTGTTTTTTCTGTGTTTTGTATATCCAAATTTCATGCAAATTCAAACTACGTAATATTCCAACAGACTCTTCCCCTGATCAAATTTGGGACTCTAATCACCAAGCTTTATTGTTACTAGTGTTTTGGGCCTTTGCTCCTAGTTCGATTTTGTGTTTTTATGTATTCGGCGAGTGCTTCCCGCAATTTGGCGGCACAACGTCATGCACGAGGGAAGGACTCGCCAGTTGGCACTACGAGGCGGACCGAGACGGTCGTTGTGTTCGTCCCTCCGGGCCCTTCAAGACTTACTGTGTAATCTTTAGTGTATCAATAGCGTAAACTCACCTGGAACATTTTCTTATTAACTTTGCTAGCCCGGAGGTGTACCCCTCAAACCCTGCAACTCGTCGCCCAGGGGTATTATTAATTCTTTATTCACCCACGTCGTGAAGTTTCATCTCATAGCATCGCCCACCAGAAGGGCTTAGGACCGGGTCTGCATACTGCGCCGCCAGTGTAAATGTTATTGGAGTATGGTGCTTTTTAAATAAATACGTTAGCCAAGTACTCGGTGCATATTTATTGCTTGCCGCTTCACGGCCATCAGGGAGCGTGACCCTTCAACCCGCATTCCAGTGCTTTATCTACAGTGTGTTTATGTATGTACTTTTCTACCTTAGTGCTACGGGCGTGGGGAACGCCATAAGATTCCCATACGTAAGTAACATAGTGATGTCGATTGGGGAGTGTTCTTGCAACGCCTCGGCAGTCGGCCACATGGCCCTGAAATCTAGAGTCTCTGCTCTCTGAGTGCCTGTTCTCTCACATAATGGTCTGGCGCCACCGGGCAACACCACCTAGTCAAGACCCCCGCTCGCGTCAAATTGGCGCCCAACGTGGGGCTTTAACAACCACGCACCAACGCAGTTACAGTGACAGTGGAATTTTCCACGCCAGGACCACGCGGTCGCCATTGTCGGAAGCAGGTGAGATAGTACGCGAGGGCACCCATTTCGTGGCAGCGACCTGCCGCGCAACCCCCTCACCACCCCCGCTCCATCCAAGTGGTGGCAGCGTGCACATCAAGGACAGCATCGCCCCTCCAGGCTACCTACCGCCGGAGCTACCTCCCCTACCGCGCCACGTGCAGGGAGTCTGCTGTGCCAAGGTCAGCGACCTGAACAGCTGATCGCCAGCGCTGCGCGCACTACCGTGCTTCCGCGACATGGCATACCACGGCGCGTATGGAGCCACCGGCCACGTGTGCGACCAGTGCAACGAGCTTCTGCCTGAACATCCGGCACACCAGAGGTGCCACGTGAAGACGCTAGTACCAAACTGGCACCCACATAACATCTTCTGCGACAACCGCGACTTTCCGCTGCAGGTGACGTCCGACGATGTACCTGCACAGATGTGTATGCAGTGTGGACGAAGAAAGGAAGCTGCTAACTGGAATACACCATGTGTGACTGTGTGTGCATGCGCAGCACAACAAACAAACTTTAAACAAGAACTTAACTACAGTGACATTCTGAAGCGTGAAGTGTGCGACAGCCTGGTCTGTCTGCATCCAGGACAGTGCACCGTGCCGTGCGTGACGTGTTCCGCGCAGTACCATGAGGGATGCTTGTCAGTTGCAGAAGTGGTGAAGGCACACACAGGACCTTTGCGGTGCAACGTGTGCGAGACGAGCGCAGGAGCCACGATGGCACGCTCACCCAGTGTAGGCGCAAAACACCGAGTTTACACACTGTCCACGATGGGAGGCGTCAAGGTACCTGAAACACCAGTGCGCGAGTGCAGACGACCACGATGCCACGTGGAGACGGGAGCTACGCTGCGGTGCAAGTACTGTGAGCAGACCGCACATGTGGAGTGCCTTGTGTTCGAGGAGAAGCATACTGTAGTTGGCACGGGCTTCCTGTGTT
>PNEQ01099506.1:0-40639 GCA_003012365.1 Medauroidea extradentata | reverse complement strand
AAACCTACAAAAAACATTTTAATACCAAGATATAATTTTTATCAGACGGCGACCGAAAAAAGGAATTTAGAAAAGACATTAAAGCAATAATTAAACTAATTTAAACACAGCACATGACGGCAGCCGCCTTGCTCGCCATGGGGGGACAAGTCCCCAACCTACCCTATCACACTACACTAGGAGCTCGGAAGTACTTACAGTATCAGTGCCCACGTCCTGAAGAGAAAAGGAAAAGAGAGTGAGCTGACGGCCCACGCAAGAACCTTAGTTCAACCTGGCCAGAGTCTAGCTAACGCGCCTGCGCAGGGAAGAGGAGAAGGGGAAGCATAGAGTAAGAGCAAAGAAATATAGCGATACAAAACAACAGCCTTCCGAGCCATCAAATAGTCACATGGTCCACTGTGCACCGCCGACGAGAGCGCTGTAGGCACCCAAACGGTGCAGATTAAAAATAGAGTAAATTACGTTGAGAAAATAGTACATGAATGTTATGAAAGTCGTACAGGAATATATCACATAACCCAGTCTTCAATAAAATGATTGATGGTCTAGAAAAAGAAGTTTCTGAGTTATTGATGATATTGCCAAAGGCAGATAAAAGAGCTAAGAGAGGATTAGTTGATGTAGGAGGTTCAGTGTTAAAGTGTTTATTCGGTACTCTTACGAATGATTATGTTAGAATACATTAGGTAATGGAAAAGTTAAATGAGGAACATGAAAAATTGATAAATATATTTGAAGAACACCTAACGTATATGAACCGATTAACAGATAAGGTAGATAAAAATACAAATGATATTTCGGATTTAGTCACAAAACTACTTAAGGAAATTAATGCAAGAACTTTGCAAGGTAGAGATATTAAAGTTACAATAGATCTAATTAAAGCTACGGTAGATTATAATAGTGCGATACGAGAGTTAGAAGTAACAGTAGAATTGTTGAAACAAGAAGTGACAAGGAAAACTTCCTAGAGTATTGTTAACTCCAGGTAATTTGTCAGAAATGTTAAGAGGTATAGCTTTAAAATTGCCAGATGATAAAACATTAATTGCAGGAGTAGAGTTAGATCACATTTATAATTATTATTATGAGATTACAATGGTACATGCCTTAGCAACTACGGATAGTATACAAATAATAATAGAATTTCCTTTGAAATCTATGAACAGATATTTTACGATTTGTAGAGCTTATCCACTTCCAGTCTTTGATAAGAAGTTAAAGAGATATGTTCAGATTGTCCCAAGTTATCCTTATATAGGTATTTAAGAGAACAGACAGTTCTATGCTCTTATGACAGAGGCTGATTTAAGTGAATATAAAGGAGGTAGTAATGTAGTTTGTACAACCAATGTCCCTACATTTTCTATAAAGGTTCCAAATTGTTTAATGAGCATGATAATAGAGACGAGTCGTGATTATAGTTTGTGTAAGAGAGAAGTGCTAGGTAATTCATTTATGCCAGTGTTTATTAGGTCAGTTGATGGAAATAGTTGGTTATATTCAATATCGAAGAGAATGAAAATTACTAAAGTTTGTTCAGGTAAAGCAAACTGTACTAAAGTAGTAGAAGAGAGTGGATACAGGTACAAGGACGGATTTATCAGGTAAGCAAGTATATGATTTTGAATGATCTAGTTCAACTACTCCCACATGCTAACAAAATAACTCAAGTAAAATATAATTTTCAAGGCGTTAAATTACCAGATATAAAGTCTTTGTTAACAGTAGAAGAAAGTAATAAGATTAATATGGTAGAAGTAGAATTTAAAATAAATACAAGTCATGTTAATTATGGAACGAAAGTCGATTTAAAACATTTGATGTCACAAGTTAAACAATTGAAAAGCGATAAAATTGCTGAACTACAAGGGAAGAACGAGGTGTCATCCTTAGCTATTTTATGGGTCTTGGAATCTTCATACTCGTCCTATTCTGTTTGAGACAACGGGTGATATCCCTGGCAAAGAAACTTCTACAGAGGAAGGAGGGTAGTCAACACAAGCTGATGGCAGACCATGATGTTTTGTCCGAGAGTCGACGTGAGGACATCGAGCTGTCCGAGAACTGGAGCAGGGGGCTTATTCTGAGTTTCTGTTTCCTACAAAAATAAGTTGTTACTGAGCGATAGTCGGATCCAAACGACTGTTTATTATTCTAAGTTTAAAACGGGGGTCGTTTGACGTCACGAGTCCGGAAGGAACTTACCATCTGCTCGCGAGCAGTTGGAAAGGGTGAATTTCGTCGGTAACTCGCAATGGCGGGTATATGGCGACGTTGTAGTTATATCTGCTATACTTATACATGGAAAGGAAATGTTGTTTCTATCTCAACGACTCGGCTTAATTAAATGGAAATAATAATTTACGGTAACTGCCATAATATCCAAAACTATTTTCTTCTTATTTGTGTACTTGTGGGACAAGTCTCTTCTCGAGATATCTAGCTAGCAACGTGAGAAAATGTTGAACAAAACAGTCCTCTAGCAAATACACGTAATGAGAGTAAATAAGTAAACAGCTGGAAAACAAAATACGCGTTTATATTTGATATTCATTAAATCTATAATTTTAATTGTTTGAAAGCATTCAAAGGCATGTGAGTTTGGCTGAGTTTGATGCGGTGTGAGTTGGCTTGCTAAATTGTTTTTTGGATTCGTGGTTCAAATCCCGGTCACTCAGTGATTTTTTTTTTTACTTTTTAAAATTATAGTTTACATGTGTAGATAATTAACTTCTTTGTTAAAAACTTAACCATGTTGTTATAACATTGCTTTTACACATACGCGCATGCACACACACAGGAATTGGCCTACATACCCATCCATGTTTTTTTTATTTTGCCCGCAACTTCATTTGCGTGGTTTTAAATTTAGTAAAATTCTAAACAATAGGAAACTATTGTATTAATCATCATTAATGGCCGTTTTAGGAACACTTTAAAGTGTTTCGCTAATTTTTTGTATCCCTCGTTCTGCTTGCTCTGTTTCGCCACTCCCCTCCCTTTCTTTTATAATAACTGTTAACATGTTATTCTATTCTTACCTCCATGATATGTAAAATTTTCTGTCAGTAACCTTCGAGGGTGCACACATAACCCACCAAAATTTAATCGCAATCGGACAAATGGTATAGAAACGCATACATTATGTGAAATAATAATAATAGTAAACACGCATATATATTTTTTTCTCCGATCAATAGAGCCTATTGGAAACACTTGCACATGTCTGAAGTTAGGACATAATTACAGTTATTTTCCCACAATTAAAAAAAAATGAAAATACGAACTGAAAATGCACATCTTCGTAGATACTGTAGATAAGCTTTGATCATTTAGTCAACTCAATAAAAAATATACTATCTAGGACGCTTTTTGTACAGGTTTTATAATTATTATGTACTAAAAATATTTACGTTTGTTAGCAATCCACTTCATTCTGTCAGATTGTATTGTAACAGGAAATTAAGTGAAACGAAAATTCTACGTCAAATAGACAATTTATTACAAAAGAATAAGTCACGTACAACTATAACACATCATATAAAACAACTTAAAAAAAAGTAAAGAATCAATCGAGATTTGAACCACAAATCTTACTACAGCTAAAAACAAACACTCGCGTTTGACCACTCCGCTACCGCTACACGACGAAAGAGGCTCCAAAAAGAAAATATGAGAAGAATGCTTCGGTGTTTTAAAGAAAAACATTTAATTGCGTGTTATTACCCGTTTGAGCTGAGGAAATGTTTTTAAGTTATCAACATTAATATTATCTATTATTTGACACTTGCATAAGTTCATGAAAACTCTTAAAATTAAGAAAAACGGTCATATAAACCTGAATGCTGCAGTGCCCGCCATCTTGGTACGTTGCTTGAAAAAGTCGTTAAAGCCGAAGATACCCGAACGCCCTTGCCCTCGTACCGACTAAAACTCTGAATACGGATTTTGTGGACTGGAAGGGAAACGACTTTTTCAGTAGGCCGCGGAACAGTTGCTTCATACAGACTATTGCTTCGTAACCACGAAACTCGGAATAAGCCCCCAGAGCCCAGCAACCCGTTCCAGTATCCAGTGTTCCAGTTGCAACGAACCATAACCAGTCTGTTGTTACGACTTGTTTTAGTTGTAATGCAGTCATCAGAAGCAATGAATAAGGGAGTACCTCTCTAATAAGTGTTGTGTGAAAAGTGTTCAAAAGCAGAGTAAAAGTGCACGATTAAATAAATAAAGAGAAAATTTGCAAAGTTAAATTATAACAAGAAGGAAAGAAAGTGTAATTATCACTCATGTAACAAATATATATGTTCATATGAAAGGTCTAAATAATCCAAATATATAATGTGTCCATTTAATCACAAGTTGATAATCAATTGTATGTTAATATTCAAGTTGTTTATTGATCGCATATTCAAGTAATTGTAAACTGTTTGCATATATATGAGAAGAGTAAGTATTTTAATGTTGAAATCAGATAGTAGCACGTAAAAGAAATCATCACAATGTACATGAGAAATATAAAGCTACAACAGAGAGAATAGCACACGTCAAAGACATTTGATAAAATGATACCACTGAAAGAGAGAGAGAACTTTTATCACAAGGGAATTTAAAATGTTTTGTGTATATCATGAATTGTTTAAAGTGTATTATGTCATGTATTGATTGTTTAAGATGTATTGATTTGTTTCAGACTTCCAATAGTGTATTCTTGATTGAGTTATGTGAATTCACTAGGGAAAAGCTGACACGCGTATAATTCTTTGAAATAATTAAATTTAGCTGTGACAAAGTTAACGTAACTTTAAAGTAAGTTCAGTACGTTAGTAGAATGTATTTTACGTTTCTTGAGCATGGAACAGATTCATACGCTTCAAGAAACCAAGGCGACATTGCGTGCTGCGCAGCGAGCCATATCAGCGCAACCGGAAAGAGCACATCCATTAGCATGACGCTATCGCCGCGCCGGCGGTCACTTCTCGTCGAATGCAGGAGGAGTCGCAAAACGTTATTGCACTTGCATCTACTACAGTCCAATCAAATTAGCATTTCCAAAGAATTTTCCGAGCATCGAACCGATGATCTTCGGACTAGAGAGACCTAGTCTAGGTGGAAGAGGGTGGTTGTAGTGCTCAGAACACAGTCCAGACATTGCTTCAGAAAGCAGTTCGCCTCACATACATGTTATCAAGACACATCTGGAACAAGTTTATTATAGAGTTGTTTGTCAGACTCTGGCCGCGTGACTAGCCCGTCACATGACCAGTATTTCCACATGGTCATATCCTGTTTTGTTCAACATACACTGCCTCGTGACCGAGCCAGTGAAATCCAGTTATAACAGTCCAGTACAAAGAATACTGAATCGTGCGGCCAAGTCTAGGCGAGAGGAGAGGGGAGTATGTCCGCTTGGTAACTATTGCTAATGCCCAGAGAGTGGAGGGAGAGATCCAGTTATTCCAAACACCACACCCAACTCAGTATATATGGAGGTAGCCATATTGAAGACACCATCATTCTGCAGGGAGACCTACGAGACTTCATACGTCGAGCTGCCTGAGAAGGAACTCCTGTGTGTCCTGCTGTCTGACTCGCTACTCTGCATGTTTAGATATGATGAATCTGTTCTTATTGAGTTTATTAGTAGTGTAAGGCAAGTCAGATTCTCTCAGTGAATGTAAGTGGAGTCACACTTACAGCTTGTAATTGCTTCTGCTTAAGATTTATTAAATTACTTTATAGAAATAGAAATCCTATTTCTTTTATTCAAATATTAGTTAAATTCATAGTAAATTTATGTAGACCGTAGGCCAGGTGCTACAGTGCGCCAAACTGGTGTGCAATGTTTACCTTGTAGTAGTTTTCCTCTGGCACTTTTCGATCCTAAAATTTTATTTTTGGATAGTATAAGGTAAAACTAATGAACGCATCTCGTTTAGAACTTTACGAATTCAGGTAGTGTTTTCGAAGTTACAGCAGTCAAGCCGTTTCTAGCCATACTGAGTAGCCCGAAAATCATGATTCTAACAAGTGTGCTGCATTTTTAAAATTATAGAAGCGTTGTTTTCAAGTGTTTTTTTTCTGTTTGTAGATAACAGAAATAGAAATAATTTAAGTGGTTTCGAGTAAAAAATTATTCGTCTGAAATGTTACTACACAGTCCGCTTGCACCAGCCTCATGATGGGCATTATTGTTTTTCATGTCAGAAATGCAAGATTTTAATGGAATATTTCATATTGAAGCACGCCACTTTCATAATGTTAATTCAATTCAATTTATGTATTTTACTTTCTTCGCTATGCCTTTCTGCATCATTGTAATATATAGCATAAAAACAAAAGCTGTAGAAGTAACAATCTCGCACATGTATATATTGTATGTCTTTATTTGTTGCTACCAGTTCCCGTCATTAAAAAATTAAGTGAAATATAATTTTAAGTAAACAAAACACTTCATATAGTCTGGTATTATTTACATTAACATTGCAGTGCTAACTGTATTATTTAATACTGTTTAATAATATCTTACAATATAAATTTTGCTCTACGATGTATAATTAAGGTTTTGCAGAGTGTGGGTGTGTGTGTTCGTGTGCACATATATACTCAAATTGCAAAACATTCCTTATACATCATAGAGTTTTATATATGTGTGTGTATATGTGTAACATTGTGTATTTATATATAATATACTCACATCGCAAAAAAATTTGTAATACAGTGTAGTTAAATATGAGAGGGTCGGGACAAAAAATTACCATGCCTTACTTTTACACTTCTGAAAAAATTAATATTGAAAGTTTGGTTAAAGCCTTCAAACACGGTAATTGCTTACATGTAGTTTTTAGTGTGTGAAGCTAAAGTTTATTTTTTGACCAGATTGTAATAGACTGTAATGGGATATTTCGATATTGTAGATATAATTCGGGGTAATATTTAGGAACTTGTATGTGGCTTGACACTTTCTTGACCCACATGAAATTAACCATCACTTATACTTGCAATAATGTTTAATTAAAATTGCACATATTTGAATAATTTTTGTCTCTCCCTGCCTATAATATATTCACCAAGTTATTTTCCATACATTAATGACTTTTGTCACTTTTAAGAATAACACATAATCATCACAAACTTGGTGACGAAGTAAAACATAGAGACTCAGATTAAAATCTAATAGTAGTATAATAAAATTAAAGATGTCCATGTGAAACATTTTACTGCTTTTTATTACTTGGTTTTGTCGCACACATACAAGCAACCTGTTGTTGTCTTTTAAGATAAAGTTCTGAAAAAATAACTTGAAAACTTGCTGAAAGAATACATACTGCATAAATATTGGTCTTAAACCTGTGACTGCCCTATTTTATTGATACTTTTATATATAGAAATTAATGTAGTTTATGTTAATTATGATGATTGATTGTAATGAATGGGCCTTTATTGTCATATGTAACATATTGCCATCCATTTTAACTTCAGTATTGATTGTGAGGGGTCTGTGGGATCCTATGATAGGCCAGTATAAAAACACTAGAAAATATGACTATTACTAATATTATTACGGATGTATCGTGTCTGGTGTCGTTTTAACCTGTGGAATGTCACAGACTCGAATATGCTAGTAACATTAAGATAATTTTATGTATAATGATTATAGTTTTTAAGAGTGATAATTGCCCGCCGGTCTGGCGACAATAGAGCAGTTGATGAGTGGGCCGTACCACATGCTGTCCTAGAAGGGGGGCGCCGACCTCCCCCTGTTTCCGTGCCATACAATCCCCTCTCTTTCTCTCTCGCCTACACATTTCTTCTCCTTTTCCCCTCCCCCAACAGACCCCGTGTAACGTACGTAATTTGAACTAGAATTATATTAATTGAAGATTGCAAGTAGTAATTAGGCTAAGTGTTTTATTTGTAATTGCTGTGAGAATGTGCCCATGTTTAATTTGATTTTAAATAAATACGGAGGCTTCCACAAGGGACGCACGCAATGTTTGGGCCAGGGCTTCGCTCTGATTGGTCGGGGGAACCTACCCGCCCTATGAGTCCGGTGGGGCGGGAAGGGGACGCCGCCCAGGAGAGCAAAGATGCGAGATGCTAGGCACTAAGAGAAAAGTCGCGACGCAGAGAGACATGGAGTCTTAAGACGAGCAGGGTGCGTGTGAGATCCGGAGGACAGGCGTCGGGATCTTCGTCGTCGGGTTTGTAAGGACGGTGGACAGCGAGCTCGGGGTCACTGGAGGGTGGACTTTTCGGGTGATCGCGGTCGAGCTCGGGGTCACTGGAGGGTGGACTTTTCGGGTGATCGCGGCCGGTACCTGCAACATAATTAACGTCGTGACCGATCAAAAGCTGCCTGAGGAAGCGCCTATTCTTTTCGTCGAAAGAAACTATAAGTATCTACCTCTCGTGATGCAACCCGCAGTGCGTGAGTCCCTTAGGACGATTTAAAAAGAAACTCCTTTGTTATTTTATTTCAAATAGAGCTAGCCAGGCATACTACAACATTACTTAATACGAACCCAATCATCCAACATTAATCACGTAAGAGACAGAGCATCGACACCTCTTATCATAACCAAACGCGGGTCACGAGCAACATCAACAGGACGTGGCAAACGTATGATGCATCAAGATGCTATGTTATCAAGAGTCTTGCCTAACATAGTATCTGGTTTAGTGTAGTCTTAGTCTAATCATAAATTATATTTTAACGAGCCATAGTTTTCCAGTTTTTCTGTAAGTTGGCAAGTAAATTTTGTTTCATATCGGTTAGAAATGAGCAAAAATATTTTACTGTGTCTGAAGCATTAGGTGCTGTGCAAGTCTTCCGAGTGCCTCGGAAAGTTGATTCCTTCAAAATGAATCCATTGCTTTTTCTCTCATCTACAACCTGTACAGTCTTCAAGGCTGGAACCGTACACATTTCTAGGTGCTCATTGCAAGCCTTATTACGTGCATCTACTTGTTCGTGATAAATTTTACGGCTAAGTTCATCATCCTGAATATCTGCTCGTTCATAGCACTTGAATGGAAGATTGTATTTACAACAAGTTGTCTTGTAGTAAGCATAACATTTTTCCTTAACAGACTTTTTACTTCTCTCATGCCGTCTCATATTGGAACTCGTACCAAAAGCCTTGTTGTATTGCACACACTTGTATCTTGTTGTTGTTGCGTTGTTCACAGAATTGTCCACTGTGTTTGCATGTTGATCGGAAGTTATTGTTGTAGTACACGTTTCTTCATCTGCATTTGCAGCAGATCCATTTACACGCACGCACAATTCTGCAGTGATGGTAATAATGGTTGACAGCTGTGGATGATTCATAGCCTTGAGTCGTGTCGCATTCCTATTCTACCATACGAGGAAACAAGTTTTGAAGATGATACTTTCATTAGTGTAAAACATTGTCTTAGATAAAGAAAAATAATGTTTTAGCACAAAGTAACCAATACACCTTAAGAGGCCTCCCTAGATAGGCTGCGTTTGTGAGGCAAGAGCGGTAAGGTTGACGTTGACTAACGTACTGACATTATCGTCTCTTAGTGCAAGCCCCCCAAATGGTGTGAAGTGCTTCACTATTATCCTTTTTCCTATGGGACTTAAAGTGGTGGGCAGCGTAGTTCAAAGTCTAACACTTGTTTCTATAGTTTTGTTTTTCGTATCCAGTTGTTAATTTTCCAGATACAGCAGTCTGAAAAAGCAGTTTTTGGCCTTTTTGAGGGGTCAGAAAATAATGTTTCCAGTAAACGTGCCGAATTTTTAAAAAAACTTTAGTGACGAAAATTCGAAGTGTTTGTTCCTTTTCATGTACAGATATGTGTGTTACATAGTTTCATCGAAAAGAGCTTAGTCGTAACTCGCTGCAACACGTTTGAAGGGCAAGTAGGGAGGTCCCTTAACGAACTTTTCTGTTAGCTTTTTACTAACATTTATGTTACTAAATGAAGATCCGTAAAGTTACACACAATTCTTTAAGTCGTCTTGCAAGTCAATAAAATTACGATACTAAGGCTGCATTACTTTAGTTGTGAACATGAAGCATTTATATCATTCTAATGCTCTGTTAGAAAATTAAATCAACATTTTGCACTCATAATGCCCTTAAGTAATGGCACATTTACCATACCTATACAGTACGTTAAGATATAATTTTATTATAGTGTCTGGCAATACAATTGGTTCAATGAATCAGATTACGTGGCTTTGTTTACTTCGGTGTGAATCCCGAGAATATCATAAAAATATAAATAAATTACAAACCACTCTACACATGTTCGTATTTGCAGTTGTGTATTAAGGCATATTTAATTTTATTTGTTAATCATCAGTGTGTTACGTGAACAGACGTCAAAAATTTTTCTATACAGTATGGTACGATAAATGCATGTACTTGAAATTAAAAGAAAAAGCAACTTAAATATTATTGCAATATAAAAATACAATACCATGCATAAATTTTTAATTCATTTACAGTATTGCACACTAATTACAGCTCTAGAAGATATAGGAATATAATTTATTTGGTAAATGCTTAACACAACCAACTCCCAGGTTCTGATGTAGACTTCTATTTCTTGTATGTTTTAAAAACTGTGTCTAACAAAACTGTTTACTATTTTGTCAAATTATTTTATTGACACCAGGATATTAAGTACTTGGTTTGCATACATATTCTACAAGTTCAGTAATGTGAAGACATTTCTTTATTGATACGTTAACAGAAGCATAATATTATGTTCACAGGTATTTTGAGTTTATTTGTTTATTTACTACTATGTACCCGTCTTATTTGTGCAGTTGTTTTAGTTACGTGGGCCCATGTGTTAGGCAAGTGGTGAAATACCATGATCTTTGAAAAAGTCGTAACAATTATTTGTAGGGCTACACAGGTGAGTAATGGAAGGTCCCCAAATAAAAACTACAATTATTTATATATAAACAGAAAGATACACATCTTTTGTATATAACCCCAACACTTAATTCATTCTAACAAAATATTAAAGTAAATTTTTTCTGGTATCAGTCAAAGAAGTCATAGTACTTACAATAAAAAGTTACCAGTATATTTTTAAGGTGAAAGTAAATTTGGTTCATTTTGTTATTAAAAAAGCAACTTTTTACGACTTGAATAGTAAATTTTCTCTGTTTTGCTGTGGACACTTTAGTATTCAATGCTCGAAAAATTTATACTGGCGCCCCATTCTATTATGTGTGTTTATTAAGACAATGTTATACAACGTTATGTAGTACTGATTTTTATGTTTGCTTCAAGATTGCCTTATAGTGTGTGTCATTAATGTTTAATATTACCTGTTGTGATGTTTGTGTGTCTCTTACGCGAGTTTTTTTACTTTTCCAGTACATTCTAACTTTTTGTGGTACAAATTTAGATTTTTCGTTTATTGTTTTAGATCTATACATGGAATTAACAGAAGTAATATTTTCAGAAGCCTTTTTATTGCACCGTATATACGTAGATTCTTTTTACAATATTAACTTAGGCATATTTAGTATTTTTGTAATGGTAAATTTAACATTTTAACATACATAATAGTTTAGAAAAATTTAACAATACTGTAAGCAGAGGTAACTTTGGACATATTGGGTGACTGGTGACTTTTGAATATAACAAAACAAGTTATTGCATGTGTGTTATTCCTAAATAAGGAAATTTACTTCGTGTAAATTCGAAGTAATAAACAGCCACCTTACATTTAATTATTACGTACTATTAGATAACAACCCCATGTGTCCAAAGTCATCCCATGTTATGTTATGCATATGTTACTTTTTTGTGCGACTGAATACACCACCCGAGCCTGGTTGTACAATTATGACTATTTCTTCACCTTTTGTACATACTGTTTGTCAATATGTACAAACCTGGCACTATTTTCAATTTATTTTTTATCAAAAATTTTGCTTTGACTTTTGTTTTCATTTTAATTGTTATAATTATTTAACCGAAGAGTAAAATCCCGTTTTATTCTCTACTATTGAGTCACCGATTGAAATTACATTTATATATCATTGCGTCGTCCTTATTTGACAGATAGATACCCTTCAATAACATTACCATGTGGCAGTCACGTGGTATTTCCCAGATGGCAATATTATTGTTATGTTTGGTGGAAGAATACGTGGTTGGTCCGAAAACAGATCGAAGCTAGAAGCAGGGCTTCCAGAATTTATCAAGTTACCATACGATGAGTATATACTACAACCATTGAGCAAGGATATGCCAGAGGAAACAACTTCCATGTTAAATATTCCTTCTTTTATTCCAGGTAAGAATTTGTAGTTGGGGCGGCCTCTGTGGCGCAGCGCAAGTGTCGCTCAGCCGCCCCGTTTGTCGGCTGAAGAGTGGAGCACACGATGTTGCCAAAGACGGCCTATTCTCTCTCTCTCTCACCCTCCCCCTTCCCCCCTTAGTCGTTTGCAGCTTGCCTCCTTTCATTCATTCTCCCACCCCGTGGGTAGGGTTGTGCGATATTGCGATATATTTTCAAAAAGTTGTGCGCGATAATTTTGTTGGGATATATCGCAGCGCGATACTTTGCGATTTTTATCACAGCGCGATTTTTGCGATTTTTATCGCAGCGCGATTTTTGCGATTCACATCGCTGCACATTTTTCTTGTTATTTTAATCGTATAGTGATATATTTGGCGATGACATGATAGCCTCCATTACGAGGGTAGCCTTTGTATTTTAACTCAACTCTAAGGTTTAAACGTTTTAGCTCAGGATAGACAAATCTAGTACAGAAGTTGTGATGTAATATGTAGTCGTACGTCAAGATTACACCAGTCGTCTTAAGTCACAATATATACATTTTTATTTTGAGAAAAATAAGACAAGACATTACAATTTTTTTTCTCGGACAGAGTAATAACTTAGAGAAGAAACTAATACAACCAGCTTAATACCTTACTTCGCCGTCAGTAAGTTTTTATATCCATTAGCGAGCGACATGACCATGACATTAGGTGTGTTAATATTGTCCAAATGGATTTATAAATATGGCTGCGAAGTGGAAGTTTAAAATTAACAAAAATTTGGTGGTATTATGAAAATTTTATGGCAACCTTTTTGTAAGCAGTTAACCATTTCATTGTACGCAATAAATTTTGAAATAAGCATAGCTAGAACATTTTTCGTTACAATAAGTCTTAGTATATTTGTAAATTTGTGATATTAAGGTGGCCGCCTAACTCATGCTTCAAAATAGTTGCAGCGCGTTCATAAACAGATTTTTTCTACGAAATAATTCGAAGTGTGTCCATTGTGTCAACGTACGAAAAGAAAACAAATTTCACACAAGGTCGGTACATTATCGTGAAGACAAAATGCTCATTAAACACACAGATTCTAAGCCATCAAACATGGCTAAAATAGACCTTTTCAGACTGCCGTACTTCAAAATGTAGCCTACTAATAGGATGTATGCGAGACTCAGATTACGGTGTGCACTGAACTTTACTACAGATTTTACACCAATAAAACTATATGGTCACCGCTTAAGGGTGTTCAAGTGCGATAAAATCATAATTTAATATTTATATTAAAGAGTGTTTGTTTCGTATACGATACTTGTGAGTGCAGTTTCCTCTTACGAAACAATTTTAACTCGCACAGTTCTCTCATAACGATACATCAAAGTCGAAATTGGCATGTTCTGCTGCCATGCAAATAGTGAAAACCAATTGACTTACGTAAGTGAAATAATTCAGAGTGAAATAACATGCCACGGGGTATGTAATAAAATACTTTTAAACAATCCCGTGAACTATTTTTGTATTTTAAAAAATTAATGAATTTTAAATTTTTTCTCTGTGTTTTTGCGATTTTTTAGAAAATCCGAAATATTGTCATGGTCCTTTAAATACTTTATTGCGTAGTTCATGAAATTTAATATCACAGTGAATTATTTAATTAAAGTAGGTCGGTTGATTTTCACTATTTGCATGGCAACAGAACAAGAAAATTTTTACTTTGGCGCATCGTTATGAGAAAAATATGAAAGATAAAATTTTTTCATAAGAGGAAACTGTACTCTCGATTATCGTCTACAAAACTATCACTATTTCATAAAGATATAAAGTTATGATTTTATCGCACTTAAACACCCTAATGTCCCATAGTAAAAACAGTTCGGCTGGAATCTTGCACTCTAGTTCAGCACTTGGCTCGTTGAAGCTATGCTGCATTTGATGCGCGTTACAAGGTCACCCTTATGTCTGTCATTTCTGAGCTTCAGACGCGCAGGTAGGCAGTTAGTTGGACCTGGCGCATGAGCTCCTCTGTAACGTGGTACGAAAAGTAATTTATGTATAACTAGGGACCCGGTTTTTCGCGAAAATAATTTTGCCCCAGTTTGTTTCAATGCCTTTCGTACACATATTTTTTGTGCTTCATGGTTATTGGCAACGCGTCTATGTGAAGAGCCGTATCTCATTAGACTGAGCCAATTACAATAACGTTCCTGCAACACCACATGTCTGTGGTTTGCCAGTAGAATCCCTAGGCTCGTGATAGTTACAATAACCAATCACTGACCACGAAGCAGAACTGCAGATGTGCAGGTCAGACACTGATACAAAGTGGGTCAAAATTCTTTCCGCGAAAAGCAGGGGTCCGTCCGTATGTATAACTATTTAAAGTGTTTATACTGCCTTTTGTATGCGAAAAGAAGACAGACTTCGATCTGTCTCTGTCGTTTTAAAAATACCACCCGCTTACGAAAAAAAAAAAAAAACAATTGCCAGTTCCTCAAAAGTTGTATTTTTTTTTATAACATTTCTGTAGCTGGAAAAATGCCAACCGTAATCGTAATACAAAACGATATAGGCGGTTCGGGATAAAGTGAACACTCCAAAAAGCCCTGCTAAAGATCTATTTTCAGGAAATTCGTATCGTTCCGTGCGTAACGGCTAACTACAGGAAATGTCTAACATCTCAGGACACGTCACTTAATTATTGCGCATGTAAGATATACTGTGCAGTCGGTGTGTACAGATATATTTTGATAAAACATAATTTATTAATTACAGTAATATACAACTATGTTGCTTTCAGTTGATATTGTTTCTGTATTGTTGCATTTAAATAGGAAAATGCACGGAACTATATTGCGTAATTTCGTTGCCAACCATACAAGCAGTAAGGGGACTATCGGTAATGTTGAATTGTATGCAACAATGGCTAGTGATATTCTTCAAAGGTTACAATTTTAGTGCTCACTTTATCCCGAATAACCTATAGATACCTGCGTCTGAGTTAAACACATGCTTTCCACAGATTAAATAATAGGGTCACCGGTTAAAATTCCATTGACAAACACTTTTAACACTGGACACTAGTTTAGTACTCTGCGCTTAGAGGCGAAGCGACGTTTAATGCACGCATTGGAGTCGACTTATCGCCTCCCCATTTCCGTGTCCCAAACAAAAATAAAAAAACTAATGTCCGAATAACTCTTAATGGACCAAATGTTATCAAACTCAGTACTCTTGGTGGCCTTCTCAACACGTGTAATATTTAAGTTTATGTAATGATGGATGCTGTCGTCAGTTTGTTCATGCATTGTTGTGTAATTTTATGATAGAGCGCAGGTAACATAAGACTGTAAAAACTGCTGGGCAAGTGAGTGAGTGGACAGTTATGTTTAGTTATCAGTATGGCGACGGCATTAACTGCCGGCTGGCGTATCTAGACGCTGACATAAAGATAGTAACAGCTCAGTTATTTGTTCTCTGTCTCCAAAACAAGATTTTCGTTCTGGAAACAAAAACGTTGGGTAGCTTCTCACACTCAGTAATCCATTTCTTCTTCTTTGAAGACGTCATTGGTTTTTTATCTATTATACAGTAATACCCTCATTTCGTGTAAGATATACAGTACAATTATTATTTGTATTTACGTAAATATGACTTTTTTTTTAAATTATTCAGCGACATATTCAAGTATTATAAATGTGTAATACTTTTACTCATCTAAGCATGAATAAAGAATATCATGTTTATAGTCCATTAGTGTGTGTTAAATGCTTCCTTTTATTTTCGTTTGGTTTTGTGTATTCTTGCATTGAAATATTGTTGTAAAAGGTACCACAGTAGGATGTAAGTTTCGTTGTAATTATTGCTTTAATATTATTAGTGATAATTTTATAACAGTTTTATGTAGTGGTTAGTGATAACATGTAGTAATTTTATAGTGTGTCATTACACTTCGAATTTTATAGTTCGTAGTGCGATGATGTTCGTCAAAAGCTGATAATTTTGCGGTGGAGGACAAGTTGTAGTTGTTGAGAAACACCCGACACTTGGTCTGTAGAAGGGAGGTTGGCCCAAGAAGAGCCATATAGATGAGGGGTCGAGGGACGCGGGTGTGACGTAGCTCACAGCCCTCCGAGTTAGTTCTGCCGCGCTTTGTTCCCGCCCGCACTAATAATCTAGGGGTTTGTTACTGTGCTAGCAGTTCCATTACTTATCTCTAATTTCCGAATGATGTGCATAAGAATGAATGGACTGTCAAATCCCCAAACATAAAATTTTTTCTCCCCATGTTCACGTCAAAAGATCACAAACCCTGCTTATAAAACTGTGTTTGCATTGGGTTTTGTTTAATTTTCTCTTAATAACTAAGTTAAGTTGTATAGCGGTAATGTTTATTAATTTTTAAAAAAGGAACCCTCACATTAACTTATATTTTAAAGATTTGGAATCGTTTGGAGAGCTTCCATAAAATAAAACATATTTTTCCTAACTGACTTAGCAAAGTGATTGTTTTAATTTAAAGTAGTAACAATATAACTGTGCTTGCTAATGCATTCAAGTCATCATTGGCATTTTTGCTGCACTAATACTGTAAAATATAACTTTGTAATTTTACACATACCATTATTTCAGTACAAGTTAATGCATTTTATTCCTGCAGGTATATTCAATGAAAAATATGCTTAAACTATGTAAAAATAATATACACATTACTACTAATTGTGTGTGGTAAAAGTTTCAAGTTACAGTTACTATGTAGCATAAACTGCACTGTTAATTTTTTTTAAATATTTTATTTACAATTTGAGTGTCATTAGTTACTGCAGCAGTTAAATTACGAACACCCACATTATTGTAAAAATGCATGCTACCTGCATGTGTTTATTTCTATTCACATGTAATTGTACTCATACATGTGTTGATATAATTTTACAAAGCTTATAGTTTTTTACAAGTGCCTCTGGTTAATTCACGTGATTATTACACAGTTTTATTTACTTTGGTAATTAATATTACTTGCTGCCTTTATCACACAAATTTAAAGGCATTCTTAAAAATACTAAAGTTTTATCAGATGGATGCAAACTTATATTTTTTCTATCCGAGGGTGTAATTATACTTAAAACGTACTGTCTTCGGATACAATTATGCTAATCTGCGAAGCATGAAACAAATCTAATTTTAAAACTATTGGTATCAATAGGCCCTACATATTTATAAATATACACATTTAACTAGTATTTCGAGCAGTTATAATCACTACCGCTAAATTGCATTCTAATGCCGTGGTTATTTTTAAAAATTATTCACATCGATCCTATTTGTTGTATCTGTAATAAAAATTATTATACTGTAGTAAAATTGTAGTTATGAATATGCTCAGTTTAACTAAATGAATGTTTACATATAGAGATAGCTCAAATGCACACAGTTATTGAGTTCGGTACAAACAAAACTCTGCTATACATTCACGTATTTTAAAAAATTGTGGCTTTTTTTCTAGTGTTATTGATGTTAAAATTAAAAATACTAGCAGTTTGAAACACAAATGCTGACATTGTTCTAACAGAAATAAATAGAATAACTTTTCCCAAGCATTATATAAACTCTTTTTTAATCAGTACATTTCCCAATGTGGTATGTAAAAGTAAATTTTAACAAGAACGTGTATACAAAAAAGTTGAATAATAAAATACACACAATTGATAAGTAGAAGCTTAATGAAATTTCATGTGTTTTGGCATAAAACAGTATGTTTTGGTTAGTTAACTATATTAATGTAAATTAACAATTTCGTTTACATTTTTATAAATTTAAAAGAAACAGTAAATTGCCAATATGTTTACATAGGAAATTAAAAAGAAATATCTTTATTTAAATTACTGAATTTATTTTAATGTAGAATTTAGACAGCATTAAAAAAAAACTTTGGAAACAAATACAACAGTCCTCCGTTCAGTCTCCTTTTCGCTAATTCTTGTCCACTGCTTTTTTTGTATAGACTACCTGCTTGGGGAAAAAAATTAATAAATATTTGCAGGGAGGTAGTAGTTTTTGTCCCCCAGACATACAATTGACACGTGAAATTTAACACAGACTGCTGTTTGTCATGTGTTCAGTTGCGTCTTACCATGCGGTGTGT
The DNA here is from genome assembly GCA_003012365.1 of Medauroidea extradentata. Lineage (NCBI taxonomy): Eukaryota > Metazoa > Arthropoda > Insecta > Phasmatodea > Phasmatidae > Medauroidea > Medauroidea extradentata. Next base: position 22,204 of record PNEQ01099506.1, on the reverse strand, counting down.
GTGTACTCCTGATTACTGGTAAACAATTTACTAAAATTACGGTAATACGTCGCTTCTGTAGTTTCCCTTCTCATAAAACTGTAAAGTTCTCTTTTTTGCCTTCTTTCCACATTCCTGCACCTTGCTAGTACGTTAAGAATGAATCAGATTGGCCAATTATCAGCTTTTTCCCTTATTTTATTGACCGTACATAAGTTACTAATGTACATTATTTAGGCACTCCAGGTTTAGTATAATTTCACAACGATTTTAAAGAATTTTTTCCAATTTTTCCTTTCACTAATTTTTCTGGAAATTTTAGATCCCTAGTTACTACAGTTCAAATTACTAGTAAAATAAGAGCAGTGTGTCATGCAAATAATCCCACCCAGCGTAATATGAAACACATGAAAGTTAAGTCTTTGCAATAATTGTATTGCTTCTTGCAATTGCTGAAGTAAAGTAGATTGCATTTCTTATTGTAAAATCACGGCAGCCACTAATATTAATATTAATGGAAATATTGTTCTCTATTTAAGGCTCTCTTGTTTATACAGTTTTTGCGATCATATTTTTTTTAATCTTAAACGAGAGCAGTTTTGTTTAAAATTATTTTGGCAAGATAGCTATTTTTTTTTTCAAAACAAGAAATTATACGGTTCGACTGAAAAGTTATTTAATCAAATTTCGTTAGTTACATAATTAGCTGAAACTATACTATTTACTGTCTTGGAAAAAAGAAAGCCAACACGGAGAAGACAATTTTAAACTAAGCTGCCAGATATATTTTTGATATCTGCTCTCGTTTATGTGTAAAAAAATAATATCACTAAAAAAACAAGTAACAAGGAAGCATGACTTAATCGGGTATCCGTAAGCATGATTATTCTGGCCGTAAATATATGAATTCAGTTTAAACAAAATTACGTAAAATGTTCAGCAATCCCCCGATGTATATTTAAGCAGACTTCAGCGATGGTGGCTGAGCAAAGTTCCAGTGCTGTCTACATATAGTAAGCCTCATACATTACCGAGAAGTAATATGTTCATCATGTTTCTATTTTTACGTAACCCTTACAATTTTAAATTGAAAACACAAAATTTTCACAACAGTTTTGTCATGTGGTGTTTACCTCGTACAACAATGTATGACACTGTCCGTTGCTAGTAAGTCCTCAAGAAATAATACAATATACAATGGTTTAGTACTAATTCTTGTAGGAAGCTCATTTAGTTTAAAACTGAGAGAAACCTTTACAATTTAGGGTTATTACACCATTAAAATTCCACACTCTAATGCTTTTGTTAATTACATATGCTACAAACTTTTTAAGTGGATGGGAATATGACAATAATCGGATAGTGTTTTTATCAGTAGAGTATGTGCCAATTGTAAAGTAACAATAAACCATATTAAACTTTTTCACATCTCAAATATATATTACAATTATAATCGTATTCAAATAAAGTCAATACTTATAACAACAGGATGTTGGACTAAAATACTTTCTGTAGAAATGGTTCAAAGCTCAACAATATTATATACATATGAAACAAAGGGCGCATAGTCTAGTGATGCATAATACAGTCCAGCTTGGGCCCGAGTTTTTCGGCTTATGAGAGATTTATTTTTTTAAATCCATATAAGAGTCAATATCTTAAAATTTATTCGTAACTTTTTTGCAAACTGGTTTTACAATGCGATGTAATTGTTCGAGACAAACTGTGTGATGAATATTGCTAATTTATCAATTAAAAGGAAATTTCGTTAATTAACTAATTAGCAACTATTTTGCACAGTTCTGACTCGACAAAATTAGAGTATGCAGTTTAAATCGGTCGTAACAAAGTTACGAAGCTATTTTACGATATCGACTCCCATTTATGTTTTAAAAAATAATTGTTAAATGCGAAGAAACTCGGGCCCATGCCCTGTATGCAGAATAAATGTTTCTTACTTGATGCTGTGCGTAATTATCGGAGAAACACAGCGTGTACTCAAACATTTCGTTTAGGTTTATAGCAGTACTTTGTTTGTTCACAGCATTTAACATGGAAAACTGTGGGATATATATTTTTATGGTGTTTCGATAATAACCACAAAGGGCTGGAAAAGCAGCTGTAATTATTATTTTTGCTGCTGCAGAATTACACCAGATAAATTAAAACTGTGCTGTAGCTAATTGACCTCATAAACTTATATTCAATTATTGAAAGTTTCGTGCTATGTCTTATGGTTTAGTCGTACTGACGAGTTGTGTTTTCCCGTGTATTCGCTTCCTGTGTCGCGCGGTCGGGCCAGAGCTAGGCGAGGGCTGTGTAAGGCACTATAAATAGTGGGTATAATCGTCCGCCATTTTGGGTCTTTCGGAGCTAACACTTCAGCCCCAAAAACCTGTCAAACTAATCTCATCATAAATCTAAAACTATTCAGCCAAATGTATTCAAACGTTTTATATTGCATTTATGAACTCTGATGCCAATTGTAATGTACATCAATTTTATTTTCTGCAACTATCATATTAAAAATTTTTTTTAACAATGCCATGTTGACATTTGACAGGAAAATTCAGAGTAAATTACAGTAAACGAGAAACTTTTTTGCTATACGAGATATATGGGGGTATTAGCGAACAAAACAAAAAGGACAGTATAAATTAAATTTCTGTGCCCCTATTGACGATTTCCGTGAATCGCTGTTGTTTTGGTGGCAGGTAGAAGACACAATATTTCGTGCGCGAGGCATGGTCTCGCTCAACGACGCGAACACAACTTCACTCTTAGTTTATCTACACAATATTTACTATGTAAATGTCAGTTATATATATATATATATATATACACACACACACACACACACACACACACACAGATTACTAAGTTTCTAGTTTGTAATGTTATTTTTTCCTGTAGTTCGGTGATTAACCTATATGAGGATTGTGGACAATGTGGAAGGATACACTTCAACTTGGAAGTAGTTCCAAAGGCAACACTGGATTCAGTCTGTCTCAAAATGGTGTCTTGGTAAGTGTGTGCGCATGGTGGCTCTCGCGAGTTGGTTTACAACACGTGTCATCTCTCATCATTTATGGTCCTCCAGTAGCCGGATTATGTGTATAAAACTCGACTAGTAAATTTGTTTACACTCGCCAAGAAATTATTGTGTATGTGAACGCCGTTGATGTTGAAGAATGCCTATACCGTCGCTACGCTGCCCATCCATGTGCTGTTTTGCAATCAGCAAGATCATTGAAGATTTTCGGCGTTATTCTCATCGTTGGTTATGTATTCTATGTTCGTAAGAGTGTCTATTACCTTTAAAGATGTTCTAAGAGAGTCTTCAGAATTACGTGAATGCATTTCCTTTGTCGTTTATCATGTGGGTGAGTTACTGGTCGTTATGTGTCTATTTCCTGGTATCGCCAACATATTTAATTGTGATGTGACTGCTATGGGTCGTCAGCGTGGTGACGGGAATTAATGACAACGGCACAGCAACCATAACCGTATTTCACAGTGTCTCTTATTGACTTTTCTTGAGTTTTTTTCTCTCGCTAGTCGCGATGTACTTGTGATGATTGTTTGGCCTACAGGTGAAAACCAGTATGGGTTTCAAAGTTTTCTTGCTGAAGTTCAAACTTCAGGAAACGAAGATAAATCACGTCATTGGGCGGATTCAGGTACTCACTACTACAGAAGTTACTGTTGAGGCGGTACACGTGATAAACTTGTTGGGTCATCAAATCGTAGCTATTGAAGAAGTGGTTAATTCATTGTGTGATGAACTGTTAAGCTCGGATCCCCTCCCAGACCAATTTGATGAAGATATTTTAACCTCCTAACACAGCGAGTGGTTTGGTTTGTTGTCAGATACTGTCGTATTGCTTCCTTTCTGTCAACACATGTGGTTTCAGGTGTATCCACTGTGGCTGGGTGGCCCCGCCCGGGACTATTAGCTTCTGAAAATTCAGTTACCTTCGTTCTCAGGTATTTGGGACTATATGAGGCCACCATTCACAGCAATCAGTCCCTAGCTGACATTGAGAAGTTCCAGTACTTAATGGGAGGCCTTAGTGGAGAAGCATTGCAGCTAGTCAAGAACTTGCCTATTACTTTTGAAAATTACTCTGTTGCGTAGGGACTTCTGAAGTCTCAGTATCAGAACATCAGAAAATTGACTTCATTATACATAAACAATATGCCAACAGTCAACACTTCTAATGTCAAGTTAATTAGGAGCTTTGTCAACACATTCAATGAAAATGTCAGGACCTTGGAAGGTTTGGGATGTAATATCACCACAGAAAATCCAGTCCTTGTTACAGTTAATATGCGTAAGTTGGATACTGAAATATGTACCAAATTTGAGAATTCACGTAACGAACATACTGAAACCATGCCTTAGGTCTCTGAGCTGATAAATTTTCTGCAAAACAGGGTCGCCACTATGGAGAGTGCCATTGATGTGGGATGCAAACCAAATGTGGGTCTGGTCTCTCAAAGATCTACTTTTCAACATGTCAAACCTGCACCGAAACAGAGATCAGTGTTCGTCTCAAGTTCTGAAACCCAGTTGTCGAAGCCCTGTGCAGTCTGCCAGCAAACCAATCACACTATTTATAAATGCTCTCCTCTTGATCGTCAGGCATTAGTGCACCAAAGGAGGTTATGTTTCAATTGTTTGGGAACAGCTCACATGCTGGCTACATGCTCTTCATCCCAGTCTTGCTTCCGATTCAAGCAAAAGCACTCCATGTTGATGGTAGCACTTCACCGCTGAAACCCACCATGTCAGTTTCTAACTAGTACGAGACTGAACCTTTTGCAGGTGTATCAGCTTCCCAGAGCCAAACATAAGTTTTATTGTCGACTGATCTGGTCACTGTGTATGGTCCTGATGACACGCCTCATTTTATGCGCTGCCTGTTGGATAGTGCTGCACAGGCATCATTTATCACGGAGTCAGCTGCTACTAGTCTCTCTCTTCCACATCAAAAGGTCAATGAAAGTGTGTCAGGTCTTTCTCAGAGTCGTGTTCAGTTAAAAGGAGCAGTGGAATGTAGGATTCAGTCATTGGTATACTCACCATGTGTGTTTAATCAGACCTTGTTTGTAGTATCCAAGGTTATCAATAATCTGCCTCGAGCCTCTGTAGATCCGAGTGTCCACACTCGGTTGGGTTCATTACCTCTGGTAGATTCACATTTCGATAAGCCCTGTGGACATTCTCCTGGGCACTGATGTCCATGCACATGTTTGCAAGAGTGGGCGGCTGGAGTTGTGCCACCAAATGCCTGTTGTCTTCGAATCCAGAGACTAGGATGGATGTTGCTCGGGGAATGTCCAGAGTTAACGTGTCAACTCTTCTGATGTTTGTGGGAGTGAAGGATTCACTGTACTCCACTCTCAAGAGGTTCTGGGAGGCAGAAGAGCCTCCATATGTAAATGCTCGTCAGCCAGATTCAGACTATTATGAGTCACACTTTATGGCCACACATACTAGGGATGCCACTGGGAGATATAAAGTACACCTCCCTTTCATCCCTCAAGCACCACCTCTTGGAGAGTCTCGTTTATATGCTGAGCATAGATTCTATGCCTTAGAAAGGAAGTTTACTTCCCAGCCACAGTTGAAGACTATGTATTGTGAATTTATGGATGACTATGTTGATGCCAGCCACATGGAACATTATGTATCCCCACCTGAACCTCCCTTTGGTGTTCAACCCCCTAAGGGTTTTATTCCCCATCATGGGGTACTTAAAAGTCTAGCTCCACTACTAAATTGAGGGTTGTGTTTGATGGCAGAGCTAAGACCTCAACTAGAGTTTCCCTCAACAACACACTTTCCAGGGCCCAAACTGCTAAACAATATATGTGATGTTATCCTAAGATTCAGGCTCTATTGTGTAGTCTTTGCATGCGATATTAGACAAATGTACCGACAGATATTAGTCCACGGAGATGACAGACCCCCACCAACTGATTTTCTGGTGACAACCCCTCTCTCCTTCTCGATGTATTCCAGCTCAATACAGTGACATATGGACTTTCACCTCCCTTTTTGGCCATCCGGACACTACACCAATTAGCTTCTGATGAACGTCACCAGTTTCCTTTAGCCAAGAATGCCCTCTTGGACCATGTGTTTGTGGTTGATATTGTGAGTGGTGCATGCTCATTGGAGGAAGCCTTTGTTTTGAAGAATCAACTGATTGAGCTTCTAAGCAGAGGAGGCTTTGAACTTAGGAAGTGGTCTAGCAACCATCCGCAACTTCTGGATGATGTTTTGGAACCCCATCGTGAGAAACACAGGATGTTGGACTTTTCAGCTGGACCAGTCGTAAATGTGTTAGGACTTCAGTGAAGTCCTGATATTGATGTCTTCTCATACAATGTGAGTATTACAGTAATAGTACACCAATGAATTGTTCAATCTTGTCACAGGTTGCTCGTATATACGACCCCTTGGATTGGTTATCTCTGGCAACTGTGTGGGTTAAGATCTTGCTTCAGTGGTTATGGATTCAAGGATTTAGTTGGGAAGATCCTGTGCCATCTCCTGCCACAGATAGGTGGACCGAGTTTATTGAAGATCTGTCCCAGTTAGAAACCTTCACTCTGCCACGATTTATCTGCCCCAAGATAATCAGTTTCGGACTGCATGGCTTTTCAGATGCCTCAGAACGAGCATATGCGGCCGTTGTCTATCTGAGGAGTTGCGATGCTCAGGGAAACATCAGCGTTCATCTTATTCTTGGCAAGTCTCGAGTAGCCCCTTTGAAGCAAGTTTCGCTCCCCTGGCTCGAGTTGTGTGGTGCCCATCTGTTAGGCAAACTAATTCATTATTGTCGTGTCTTTCTCGACACTCGGTTGCATGTTTCTTCTATGCATGCGTGGACTGACTCTAGTATTGTCTTGGCCTGGATTAAGACTCAGCCCTATTTGCTCAAAACATATGTTGCAAATAGGGTGGCTCAGATTCAATAGTGGATCCCCCCTCAATCCTGGAAACATGTTGCCTCCAAGGATAACCCCGCTGACTGTGCCTGTCTTGGTATATTTCCCACTGAGTTTCTGCCTCATTGTCTGTGGTTCCATGGCCCTAGCTGGTTAGTCAGTTCTCCTGATCAGTGGCCAGTCTCGGAGGTGTGTCACTATGAAGTGGAAGTCCCATAACTTAAGTCCTCCACTTTTGCACTGTTGAACACACGAGAAGTTCCTGAATACCTTCTATTGTTGCGGACCATCTCATCTTGGGTGAATCTTGTCTGTGTGGTAGCGTACGTAATGCGATTCATCCACCTTACTTGGAAACAGTTCCCTACAAAAGGACCCTTGACCTCATCTGAACTGAAGTTGGCTAATGCGGTGGTGTGTAGATGCATCCAGCGTGTTGGGTTTTGCGAAGATTTGAAGCTTCTTGAAAGAGAGAAGCCTTTTTCCACACACTTACTGCATTTGAATCCATTTCTCGATCACCAGGGCGTGCTCCGAGCTGTGGACGTCTGTCGAATTTAGCTCTTCCATTTTCAACTAAACATCCTGTTGTGCTGCCTAAAGGTCATCCTGTTGTGGAAGCCCTTGTTTAACATTATCATGTGAAGTACTTGCATGCTCCACTACAACTGTTACAATCTTTGTTGTGCCAACAATTTTGGATTCCCGCTGCTCGCTCAGTTATACCCTCACAGGTTTTCAAATGTGCCAGATGTTTTCGGTGTCGCCCTACCAATGCTCCTCCTCTCATGGGTGACTTGCCTGCTACTCGGGTCTGTTACACTGGGGTATTCCAGCGTACTGGAATCGACTATGCTGGGCCTATATCAATACATCTCAACAAATTGCACTGTTGTACTACACAGGAGGTATGTTTTCAGTATTTTTATGCTTCATCACTAAGGCAGTTCATATCGAGGTGGTGACTGATTTCACTGTGGACAGTTTCATTTCTGCGCTCACAAGGTTTGTTTCAAGAAGAAGACTGTGTACCAGCATTTTCTCTGATTGTGGCACTAACTTTGTTGGTGCTTCCAAGAAGCTTCATCATTTTTCAACAAACTACTTAAGTCACCTCTCTTGGGAAACTTTGCCTTGGCTCATTCTATCACCTTTCACTTCAACCCTCCGGCAAGTCCTTACCAGGGAGGCTTGTGGGAGGCTGCTATAAAATCTGCCAAATGCCACCTCCAGCGAGTTATTGGTGATCAAATCTTATCACTCGAAGAGCTCATGACATGTACTCGTGTTGAGGCAGTATTAAATTCTAGGCCCTTGACAACACTTTCCTCGGATCCATGTGACATCGCCGCTTTGACATCTGGGCATTTCCTGATTGGCAGACCTCTGGTCTCATTACCTGAATCACCATAAGATGATCACAGTATGTGTCTGTCCAGAAGATTGAAGATGGTGTGCACAGTCGGTAAACATTTTTGGAATCGATGGTACAAGGAATACTTGCAACAGCTGCAACCACGAGGGAAATGGCAAGTTCGACAACTAGGACTCAGTGTGGGAGATTTGGTTCTTGTGGGTGAAGAACGTGCCCAACCCCTAGGCTGGTGCTTGGCCAGGTTGACCAGAGTACATCTGGGAAAGGATAGCATCGTCAGAGTGGTGGATGTGCACACCCAAAAGGGGAACCTGTGTATACCTGTACACAAACTGTACCGTCTACCCACTAAATAACCTCCTGATTATAATTTGTGTGGAACTGTATTTTTTCACGTGTATATATATATATATATATAAGCTAGTGTAGTGTGTGGTACTTTGGAGACCTCAGCCGGTCTCGGGGGGGGGGGGCTGTATGTTCAGTAATTAACCTATATGAGGATTTTAGACAATGTGGAAGGATACGCTTCAACTTGGAAGTAGTTCCAGAGGCAACGCTAAATTCAGTCGGTCTTAAAATGGCGCCTTGGTAAGTGTGTGTACATGGTATCTCTCGCGAGTTGGTTAACAACATGTGTTAAGTCTCTCGTCAGCTCGTCAGCTATATACTTAATTAGATAACATAGAACATAAAATACTATTTTTACAAGCACCCTACTTCTCTATAACCCTAATAGTTTACAGGATTCGTGGTAGTTTCACTTAAAACTTATATACATATAAACTAAATAATATTGTTGACTCAATCGTAACATATATGTGTGTGTGTATGTATATATATATATATATAAACTAAATAATATTGTTGACTCAATCGCAATATATATGTAACTGAAAATAAGTTTTTAAATATAATTCAGTACGAGGCTGAGGAGCCCCCCCACCGCGATCTTGTTTCCGGTCGCCATCTTTGATGACGTCACCACTGTCATCTTAGATGACCTTGATGTTTGGGTCACTTCCAGTCGCCATCTTGTTTCGGCGGCCATATTGTTTCCTGTCGCCAACTTGTTTCCTGCCGACATCTTGGATTTTCATTTTCGCCCACTCTCTCATTCCGTTCGTAATTTTCTTGCACTCTCATTCTACCAGTCTGCTGTAGGCAGCCATCTTGGTACACTGTATCTGCCATCTTGGATTTTTATTTTCTCCTGCTCTCTTATTCCACTCATACATTACTCTTGCTCTCTCATTCCACTCATACATTCCTCCTGCTCTCTCATTCGTCAGCTCCACAGCTATAACCCTCATCTCTCATTTCACTCATACTTTTCTCCTCTCTCATTCATCAGCTCCCCAGCTACAAGCCTCATCTCTCATTACTCCTGCTCTCTAATTCCGCTCATACTTTCCTCCTGCTCTCTAATTCATCAGTTCCCCAGCTATAACTCTCATCTCCTATTCACCTCCTCCTCCCCTCTCTTAACTCCTCACCCACCGGCCTCTTATATCCCATTGCACATCACCTTGACAGGAGGTGCCGACTGCAGCAGGTATTTTTGTTTCCTACTTAGTCACTTGAATCGACTCCACCCGTATACATATGTGTTTAAGGATGATGGGTAATGTATCATAGGCAGGACTCTCGCCCCTATCACCAATATAATTTTTTTATGAAGGCCTTCAGGCATGAAGGTTGACAAGTATGATACTTCACCATAGTAATTTTATTTTATTTTGTGTAATAACTCCATTATTATTATTTCAATTATTTTTTCAATTTTTAAAACCTTTTATAGTAACTAATAATGTAATATTGTACTATGTAAGTACTGATTGAGGGTACAAGGACTGGTGCATCTGATGCTCTTTAAGAAAACGTTATGACAGCATGCTTTGGCCTCTTCCTGTAACAAGGCACAGAAAACTTCCTGCCCACTCGAAAAAGCCAATATGAACTGGTAGAGGTGTAAACACCTGCCAACCTCCCTGTACGCATCCTCTCTTCGCACGTCGGACGGGTCTCTACATGCATGTGGAGCATGACTCAACAAGGTCTGCGGCCGCGCATTGGAAAGTCCAGTGCCTCGCGAGGGAGAAATGACGAAACTGCATGCCTTATGTCTTGACCAGCTCATCGTATCGAGTTTCAACCTGTTCAAAGTTTGTCATCCCAGACTGCCTTCCGAGCACCCCAGTAGCATAGCAGTTTTATACTATTGCCAGTAAAAAGAATATTTGCTGATAAATAATAACACAGGAATTTAGTTTTAAACAAATATATTTAATCATTATTTCATACATAAGAATTCACATTATTTATACATAATGTCCGATTGACGAATCCAACTGTCGTGGCTTGCATCGGACCCCAGCCATCACACAAGAACTTAATTTACTTTCTTATTCAAAACCGTCTCGACCAAATACATGTTTGGATACTTGGTAACTTGAATTTCTTCACGGTAGAAGCCTCCTCGAATAGTCTTGCCTTCCCCATCTTCTAGGTAGTAGGTCCTTGGTTCGTAGTGTCGAATCTTGGTCACTTTAAATATTTCAGTGCTCCAGTTTGGTGTGTAGCCTTTCGTAAATGTCCCCTTCATTCGTGATATCCTTACATAGTCTCCAACCTTTGCTTTCAGTTTGTGCAGGTCCAGTTTCTTCTCATTTTTATAAACACTGTGTAGTAAAGAGTTGTCTTTGACATCCGCAGGCTTCGTGTTCATGGTACTATGTATTTTATGATTATATTTTGACAGAAGCTTCTGCAATATATCCATTCAGTTGTAGCTTTCTTGTGCTGAAAATTTTTTCCAAATGTCATTCTTCAGTGTACGATTAAAGTGTTCATGATACTAGCCATAAAATCACTAGGTAGCATAATGGTTTATTTTGTGTTTTGGCATCAGTGCTCGAAGTTATGAGTTGTAGAATTCTTTGCAGAGGTCAGTGTGAAGGTTCATGCATGGATCTTTATCTTTCAAAACAATGTTCATCTCATTTGTTATATCCCCACCACTCTGTGTTCGTATGGTCACAGCCCGCGAATGTTTAATGTAGCAGTCAATAACAGTCAGCATGTACTTGTAAACGTTATACTTGCAAGCATAAGAAATCATTTCAACCTAGTCTGCTTGATACAAGTCCTTCAAAGAAAACAACCAAACTTTTCTTCGAGACCAGTTTCACCTTGCAGGCTTATGAAGCTCGCTAGCAGTCTTTTGGTGTCTCATTCTATGTATCCGTCTTCACGCAATTCTTCGATGATGCTGGATATTTCACTTGAATGTGAATTATTTCCATTATGTTAAGAGGCAACTAGTATACCTCTGTCTATAATTTCGTTAACATAATTCCATTAAACATATTCTGGAAGTCTCTCATCTTCCCTTTTCTTACGTAGATCGAGACCAGAACCTAGGAATGCTCCACACACATCTATGCATTCTCTGCAACCATCCTCACACAAAAGTACATGTTCCACACAAGACTATGCATGCGACACATGCTCCACAACTATCTCCACGCACAAGACTATGCACTCTCCACATATGTCTCAGAACCCATTTACTTATGCTGTACATGACTCCACACACTCTCCGCACGCTCTGCGCAAGTCTCCGCAAGCTCCGCACACGTCTCCACAGTCTGCTTCTCATTCTTCTCATGCTCCACACATAGCTCCACCCTCTCTGCATACATCACATCATCCATCCACAAATTCTGTGTGCTCAGACCTCCTTGAGGGCCACCATATTTCATTTGTCATTAGGTTTGTGTGTTGAAACTATGTCTCATTAATTTTCCTCATGTATGACTTACAAATTTTAGCCATCATACATTGAACTTAAATAATATTCATTTCCAGTCCACTCACATCAGACTTTTACAGTAACTTATAGTTTTCATACCATGTGTATCAGGATTAGTATTATTTTTATATTATTACTAAAGTATTCTTTGCTTCCGCTTATTTTATATAAATTTCAAGTGACAGGACCCGAATTGAAATAACCAGTTCCAGCCTACCATTACCTGAGACAAACCATCACAGCATGACTTAATTTGACGTGATGTAATACACCCCCCCCCCCAATATTAAGCACTTAACATACCATAGGAAGTTAATTATCAATGTTCTTGTATTTCTACATAACATTTCACTACACCAGCACTATATATCAATTTTATATTATTAATTTTAATTCATTTACAAACATACATAATCAAACCACCATTCCAATCAGCTATCATTATATTTCAGATGCTATTCATAACACAACTCAACTCCCCAGATCAGTTTAATCTTAACATGCATTTATGTGCCTCAGAAACTATCAATGATCCTGATATCAACTATAACTATGGAACATTCATACATACTCCACAACCATAATTCAAGTATACACCAACCTAAATCTAGCAGTCATATCAAACCTTCAATATCACAAAACATATCATCCAACCTATCTATTGTACTTTCATTACCGAAATCTTACCAGACATTCAAGGAGGTAAGATACCATTCTATATCCACAAGAGCAGGGCAACAGTCAACTTCTTCAGTTATGTTCTACGTAAAGAGACCAACAAAACTGTCATCTAACAACTGAGCTAACTACTCCCTACCACTTAAACAACTATATAAACAATCATTTTATTCAATACATCAGTACTCCTAGTATAAACATACATACCACCCATTATATTTACCATAAGAACACAACGACAAAGAGTAAAAACAATTGAAAAATATATAACGAAACTACATACATATCATACATCACACCAAACTGGAGCACTGAAGTATTTAGTGACCAAGATTCGTCACTACGAACCAAGGACCTACTACCTAGAAGATGCAGAAGGCAAGACTATTCGAGGAGGCTTCTACCATGAAGAAATTCAAGTTACCAAGTATCCAAACACGTATTTGGTAGAGAAGGTTTTGAAGAAGAAAGTAAATAAGATTCTTGTGTGATGGCTGGGGTCCGATGCAAGCCACGACAGTTGGATTCGTCAATCGGTCATTACGTATAAATAATGTGAATTCTTATGTATGAAGGAATAAATAAATATATTTGTTTTTACTAAATTTCTGTGTTATTATTTATTAGCAAATGTTACTTTTACTGGTAATAGTATAAAACTGCTACTGGGGTGCCTGGAAGGCAGTCTGTGATGACAAACTTTGAACAGGTTGAAACTCGAGAAGATGAGCTGGTCGGGGCATAAGGTATGCAGTTTCGTCATTTCTCCCTCGCGAGGTGCTGGACTGCCCCATGCGCGGCCGCAGACCTTGTTGAGTCATGTTCCACGTGCGTGTAGAGACCTGTCCGACGTGCGAAGAGAGGATGCGTACAGGGAGGTTGGCAGGTGTTTACATCTCTACCAGTTAGTATTGCCTTGTCGAGTGGACAGGAAGTGTTCTGTGCCTTGTTACAGGAAGACGCCGAAGCATGCTGTCATAACATTTTCTTAAAGAGCATCAGATGCATCAGTCCTTGTACACTCAATCAGTATTTACAGAGTACACTACTGCATTATAATTAGTTACTATGAAATGTTTTAAAAATTGAAAAAATATTTGAAAAGAATAATAATGCAATTACACAAAATAAAATAAAATTACTATGGTGAAGTATCATACTTGTCAACACTTGTCAACCTTGATGCAGAAGGCATTCATAAAAAATTATATTGGTAATAGGTGCGGTACATTATCCATCGTCCTTAATCACATATGTATACTGGTGGAGTCGAATCAAGTGACTAAGAAGGAAACAAAAATATCTGCCGCAGTCGGGACATCCTGTCAAGGTGATGTACAATGGGGAACCAGAAGAGGCTGGTGGGTGGGGAGTTTAGGGAGGGGAGTAGAAGGAGGAATAGGAGATGAGAGTTGTAGCTGGGTAACTGACAAATTAGAGAGCAGGAGGAAAGTATGAGCGGAATTAGAGAGGAGGAGAAGTGATAGATGAGGCTTGTAGCTGGGGAATTGATGAATGAGAGAGCAGGAGGAATGTGTAAGTGGAATGAGAGAGCAAGATTAATGAATTAGTGGAATGAGAGAGCAGGAGAAAATAAAAATCCAAGATGGCGGATATGGTGTATCAAGATGGCTGCCTACAGCAGACAGGTAAAATGAGAGAGCAAGAAAAATTACTAGTGGAATGAGGGGCGGGAGAAAATGAAAATCCAAGATGACAACAGGAAACCAGATGGCTGCCAGAAACAAGATGGCGGTGGGGGTTCCTCAGCCTCAAGCCTCTTGTCCCCGAGCATACCAAATCGTACTATTCACAGTTTTGCAAAACTATTCGTAAAGGTTCATACTTTATTACATAACATATTTGCTCAATTGGCAGGATAATAGTAAATACAGTGACATGATTTACAAACTATTGCTTTTATTCGGATCTAGAAATGAAAGTTTGAATTCAAATAGAAATAGAACTAATGACATAGATTTAAATTTTTTAAGTGTTTCTTTAAACAAAAAAACTTTTATATCTGTTTGAGAACTTTTTGTAACATACGCTGTAAATGTAAAAGTAAGTACCCAACGAATAGTAATAAACCGCAAGACACCGGAACAAAGATTGAATCCAACATATGTATTTTTACAGTACTTTCGTTCACAAAGACTAATTCGACAAATAATATTTTAAAAACAGTTATTCATTTACATACTTCTATTTAACTAATGCTGTGTACCAAACATTTTACTTTTTTATAGTTTAATTTAATCACCCGCGATGTAAGCTAAACTTACACATTATTTTGTAATATCACAAAAACAAATATTGTATATATTTTAAATTATGGTTTACAGAATTTTTTCTACTTTTCCTAGATGCGATGTAGAAAATTTTGTAATTATTTTATTCTATTCATTAACCTTTAACCTAAAATAGAGCATCAAACCAAAGCACTTTTTTTTGCATTACAGTGGAAGAGAGACTAAAATTAATTTAATATTTAAAATATGCACTATGCACAATATTTACAACATGCAGTTGTTTTGCTTACAGTTTAATACAGTCTTATGAATATCGTTTATGCAAATTGGAATTAAGAGTTAGTTTTTTTGCGCCATACATATTGCATCTTTTATTTACTTTTTTTTATGTCCACTGCAGCATAGAACCTCAATTATATTACAAATGATTGTATAACAAAAAAAATTTCACCGACACCTTGTTCGTCCTTTAAAGAGCTACCTGTGATCTGCCGCAACTGTCACATGACTTTTTAAGACAATGAACAGCAATCATATGATGAACTATGCTTATCAGTTTATCGTTGTGTAAGTACAAAGTATATATTTAAAGTAGTCAAGAAACACATATTTTGGTCACCTATTGTTAAGGAAAGGAATAATTCGTGAGTTCAATGGCCGACGTGTTATAATCCATTGTACTATACATACTCAAGCCCAGTCTATTTGTTCATTGTCTGTTGTTGCAGTGAGTAGCAGCTGGTGGACAAATGGTCGGGGCTTGTATATAAATAGGAAAATGGATTATAACACGCATGTCGTTGAACTCGCGAAATATTCCTTTCCCTTCTTATTGTTATGAAATTTTTACATAATTTTTTTGTATGTGAAGATCTTTACGAACGTTAATTTTTATTTTTAATTATTGCCTCTGAAGCGCCAGTTCATAGTAAAACGCATATACAATATGCTACTAATTTCTGGGAGAAGATACGTTTTGCCGAATCATCGCAATGGATGAGGAAGCACTGTAGGCATGTTGTGGTTCTGGCGTTGTGTGGTATACAAGGGAACTTTATATTGAGCGTTTAAGTTAGTGTTACATTTTTCATCTCATTCTTAGGGGAACGAAAATTACTTAGTGTTGAGATATTTATATTCACATGGTTTGCACTATTACTGTAATTCTTAATAGGCTTTTGTATGTATTCTTTTTCTGACAAGTGTTCGTTGATAAGGGAAATTTCTACTTTATGAATATCCATCGTGATAATGTAAATGTAGAATAGAAATTACAATTCCCGCATGAACTGTATTGGGCGATAACTGTGTGATTTACAGACATACAGTAAAAAGGAAAGAACTTCGAAATACAAATTTATATCCTACATGTTAACAGAGAGTATTTAAGTATAGATGTCAGATATCGCGTGTTTTATTTACGAGGTACACTACAGTAAATTAGTGGCACTTCTCCATACTGTTTTCCACAAATTTACGGAAATGTAGTGTTTGTTATCTTGGCTTAATGGGCATAAAAGGAAGCATGCTATGTTTAAGATATTTAAGTCATAGACTATAACAAACATGTTTGGTCGTATTGGAAGAAAAATTAGCACTTGCACAAGTGTGTGAAAAAAGATTTGTATTTATTATCCTCACGCTATAAATCAGCGTCGCTATATACTGTCTGACCAGAGTGAGTGAAGGGCAGCTACAGCAAAAGAAAAAAAAATTCACACCATTACATGATGGGTAGTATGTTGTAATGTTTAGTGTAGATTGACTTAAAACAAAACTGAAATTCATATCAGTAAACAAACTACTTGAAACCTCAATGAATTCTGTTTAAAACAAATTCATTGGTGGCATCTATTTGTGTTTACAGCTTCAGAACATACTGTGTATAAATCTTCAAACTAACGTTTTAGCAACAGAGTAGAGATACATCGATCTGTCCGATTGGTTATGTATTCTGCATTAATAATGCAAAATACAAACGTATTTGCTGTTACATACCAATAATTTGTAATATGGCCAATTTTCTCGAATCACTTTTCTTATAAATTTACGTTATTTTATTTGTAACATACAGAAATATTTTAGAACATTAAATAACTTGAATGAAAGATGTACTTTTAAATGTGATAAACTGCCTCGTTTACTACATAACTTACATAACAAATAGCACAATGTTAAAAATATTACATTTGTGTTTCAATGAGTTATCAATACCTTTGAAAACCCTAATATATACATAAGATGAATTAGCTTTTAAGTAAATAAAAAATATATTCCCACTCTGTATGTAGGCCTACGCCTATTTTGTGAAAGAGTCAACAATGAATTTTAAAAAAAATTGTAGATTTCAAAAACTATCTTTACTGAAATTAAGGATGTCGCATTAATTTTCTATTCAATATTTGATTTTGTATATTTATTTATGCTCGATAATGTAAACTTTTGTATGTAACTTTGAAATCAGTTAATGAAAGTTGAAAATGTTTTAATAAATAAAAATGTAGAGTTAAAATTAATGTCTTAAATACTATTAAGATAAACCAAGGTGTAATTCGTAGTCGGGTCGTTGAGTTAGACGGCGCGGCATCGCGCGCCTGCGATATTCTGTATTCAACCTGCCGCCAAAACAACAGCGATTCGCGGAACTCGTCAAGAGGGGCAAAAATATTAATTTTATACTATCCTTTTTGTTTCGTCCACTGGCACCCCCCTCCCCCATCTATCTCGCAAAACAAAACAGTTTCTCGCATACTATATTGTTGCGAGTCGCGACCAAGGAGGATGTATAGATACATCTGGAGAGGACATGGCGCGGTCAGGGCGAAGCCGGCCGGGGCGGAAGAAGGGATGAAAACGGAGAGGACAAGAGCGTATTCTTGCTGAAACGAAGTGGCCTGTGAGCCGCGCGCAAGGGGGTCGTGCGAGTTTCTTGACTTTACAATTGTCCTTACAGGTGCAATATCTTGGGGATTTTAAACCGATAGGAAGACTATTACTCGTGATTTTTCGCATACATTACTAGAAGGATTGTCAAAATACTGTCTGAAGACAACATTATTCCCACTTTTCTTTACATTATTACTAAAAAAATATTAACAAGTTACCAAAACAAACAAATATATTACACTTAACCACAAACTCTGATTGGCGGAGCATTAAAGCGTGACCACATAAGTTACCATATATTTAAAAAAAAATTAATACCGTCAAGTGATAGCTGGATATCTGTAACTCCACATTTGCAGAATATTCTTAGTCCGGCAAAGAAAGCAAGTAACTAGTGTGCGCTATGATGATGCAACGAAAATATTTAAAACAGTTTCGAAACAATTATTGCAGTTACGCATGTCTTCACCTGCACGTTAATTTTTGTTGTCATATTTCGCACCATTATGGTATTATTTACATACCCTATTTATTTTATTATTTCCATTCTTGTAACTTTGTTTTGTCCACTATCGAACCTTGATTGATTCCACGTGTATTTTATTAATTAATTTCTTAATTCAGCAAGGAGAAAAATTTGATATATTTTGAATTGCGTTTGTTAAATTCGTATATTAATTTTTTTTGTCTTTACGCCTGTATTTGTTCACCTACTAATTAGTTACTCATTTTCAGTCGATTATTTTTGGAATGCAAATTTTATTTTTCGTCATCTTCTTAGTTGTTTTGTTAGAGCAGGGGAGATTTATTATATTATTTGTCAAACGTCCCCGAAATGATTCCAGCTAAACTTTGAATATAATTAGTCATGTCAGTCAATAGTACCAAGTCGTAAATTTGGTGTATAACCCGTATGATTCCACAAAAATATATGTAGGCATTGGCTAATAGAAAATAATGTAGCTCTTAACAAATTCCTGGATGAAATATATACATATATGGCTATAGTAAAAGAGTACAAAAATTATTCTTTGCGAAAAGTCACTATCTGTATTTCATTTTATTTTGTCTGTCGCACGTATACCCTATTGGCCATATGTGTAAGTGTATATTAATGTTTATAACAGCGTTGCATTATCATTTTGAATATTACTATCATCCCAAGTATAAATGTGTCAACCATAATAATTTCGAATCTTTTAGTGTAAGACTCGGTATAGTAAGATAAGTAACGGTTTAAAATTTTAAAACTTTCTTCAATTACTGTAAAATATTGCGTATTTGTAGTTTCTTAAGTGCTGAGTATTTATTAATTTTGCTGTGAAAGACAAATTCTAATATGACATGCGAAGTCACAAGAACCTCTCACCTAATATCTACAACGAGTTTTAATGGGTATGGCAAAACAAAACCCTTGTCAACGTCTACTGAATAATCACAGATGCTGTGTTATTAAGTCAAAGATCGCAGATACCGTCTCACTAGCCGGCTGAAAAATTTTAAATTGTTGCAGTTAGACGGGCGCAATCCGCTTTGTTAACTGTATCGCAATTGTTGACCCATTTTACAACCTATTATTTAAAACAAAGGTACTAATGGCATGTATTGTTTACTTCTCGCATTTTGAGTAATTATCAGTAGTATATTGTTATGCAATTAGAGAAATAATTCCATCATGCTACAACGTTAAATTTTGAAATAACGACAACTGTATAAAGAATCATTTAAGACAGTGGTCTCGCTTGCCATACAAATGAAGCAACAATCTTTGGAGGTTAGCTAATTAGGTTTTCCTTATGTTTCGTTGCTTCATATTGATCAGTTATGGACAAAAACGACCACAAACTCGCCTTGTGCATCAAAAGTTATGTCTGCAGAAAAAAAAAGGTTTAAATAAAATAGTTGTAAGTTTTTAAAATTAATATCGCATTTCGTTTACATGAGAGAAACTATGTTTACACCATGACTTGAAATAACCCTCGTAAGATAAATTTAAACAAATCTGCTTATACCCTAACTACAATAATGCAATAGGCTAAATTGAGATGCATACAGGTTGTTTATAAACTTCGGGACAAACTTCAGGGCGTGATCCCGGACAAAAATAAGGGCTGATTGTTTAATGATACTTATATTTAGTGAAAATATTAAGGGAAATATGCACCCTTAAAATTGAATTGTTTGAATTTTAACGGGGCAAAATATAGCAAAAAATTAATTAACAATGTCGTTTTGCATACTGCCTTACTCTAATAATATATTCAACATTTGAAGCAGCTATTTCAAAAATGGCTACATTTCATTGGAAATACTGGACAGTATAGTTTATTTTCAAAGGATTGCCGATATTTTACAATAGCAAAACGAAGATAATTTCATTTTCAAGGGTGCATAATTATCTACCTTAGTATTTTCATGCGACTGTTAGTCTCATTATGATATCTAATTCAATTTTCATTAGACATCGCCTCCAGAAGCTTGCCCTATGTTTTAGAAACCTCCTTATATGTATAATTTTGGACATATGTAATAAATTAAGGAACCAACTTAGAGGATGATATTTTAGATAGTCCAAAACAGCCGCGCAGTTAAAAAAATATAGTTGTCCATATATCTGAATCTATTATACATTTACAAACGACAGATTATTGTTTGATTAGAAATAGTAACTATCTACATCAATAATCACACAAGTATGCAATAAAACATAAAATATAACGTGTGTATGTTACATAAAACTGATGACATGTAGATAGGAAGGCTAAAGCTTCTGCTCTCCGTAGCGACTGAAAAAGTACTTCAACTTCAACTCGCCGTAAAAAGTAAATGACGTGGAGAAATCGTTCATAGGTGCCATATAAATGAAGTTTGACTCTTATTCTTCATTTCATGTGCAGCAACCCCCCATCTAACTTTACAAACGAAAAAGTTTCCACGGTGCTACTTTTGGCACTGCGCATTCGCAAAAATTATTAGCAACAGTTTACTTGATAATTTTTTTTTAAATAAACTTTTAACAAATACAGAAAAATAACACATACGTCAGCAGCAGGAATGTTCGAAGGTTTGTCAGCAAAATTTTTAAATAATTAGGTTGAGTGGTTTTGTAGCGATGGCGAGTTAAGTTTGAAAAATGTTTCGGCCGCGCATGGCAAGATGTGGCCACTTTCGTTTTCTTCCAGTGTAAGAAGCAGGGAATAAACGCCGATATAGGTCATTCGGAATAAAGTGAGCACTAAAGATTTAACCTTTGAAAAAAATCACTAGCCGTTGCTGCATATAATTCAACATTGACAACAGTTACATTACTGCTTATACAGTTGGCAGCGAATTATCGCACGTAGTTCCGTGTATTTTATATTTAAATACAACATTATTGAAAGAACATCAAATGGAATCGACCTCTTCGTATTTAGTATACTTTAAAATATTTATTTATGATAATATTGACATACTTAATGTCTGTATAAGTTTACTTAAACGGCGCCAGTAGAAAGTGATGTAATCCGGGCCGTTCAAATTCAACCGTCGTTAGCGAAAGGAGTCTAGCGCTACGCGCACTAACGTAGTTAATTATTTCACCGACAGGTGGCATCAGAGTTAGGTTTTCGCAACTTAGCTTGGAAGCGTTTAATGACGGTACAAGAGGAGAGCGTTGTTGTGTTTGTTCTTTTGTTTAATAAATATGGGTTTCTGATCAAACACATTCAAAAGTATTAGAAGTGACTGTTTCCTCATTGGTAATATGTAAGTTGTTATGTGTTACGATCGCCAACATTAGTATCTTGATTTAGAAACAGCAATTTTTTTTTGTTTCATACACTAAGAAAATAAGTTGTTTTTGTTGAGTGCGTCGTTGTTCATGGTTTGAATTCTTAAATTGCGTGTGTCATTAAGGCGTGTTTTTTTTGTGGCGGTTTGGAGTTATAAATTAGATTTTCATGTGTACATATTTACCAGATACGTAACGGCAATAGTGCGGGTCGTATAAATTAGAGTCGACGCACAGAAACCAGTATTAAAAGACGTTAACTCGCAAGTATTTATAACTAAGATTACTATTATACGTTTTATTCACTACCCGTGTATTTAATGAGTAGATATTGTTGATAACATTTTCAGCCCAGTGTAATGTAGATGTAAACATTGTACAAGCCTATGTAAATAAAAGCACGTGGCAATGTTTACGTTTGAATACCGCGGAAAGATATAAACTGGCAGAAAATAGAAATTAATCAGGGCTTTTTTGAGTGCTCACTT
>PNEQ01099505.1:8363-32445 GCA_003012365.1 Medauroidea extradentata | reverse complement strand
GAGATGAATTGTAAAAGACGTTTACTAATTAAATGTATCAAGCCTTTATGTTGTAATCAGTAATATTACCGTTGAACTTATATTGTGACTGGCTCAAAATCAGTAAAATTACGAATGCTCTCGAGTAGGTGAAGAGTGTGACCTGTAGTGGCCATGTGGGTGTGTGCTGTCTATGGACACTTCCGGCGGAGGTAGCGAGGCTGCTGGACCTCGGCCACGTGGCACTTGGAATCTAGATGCGGCGGTGAGCGGGTGTTTGTGGGGAGGCCGCATCGCCGCGTCACGCGGATGTAGCTAGCTGCTAGAGCGTTTTTTATTTATTTTCTTTTGCTGGTAACATGGGCTTTTGAGCCGTGCCTTTAAATTAGTCATCCAACCGAGCTTATTATTGTATTTTTCACAGTGTAACTTGTACGGTGAAGCCCACCGCGTGGAGTGTGCAAGGGTTTGTACAACTGTAAGTTGCGTGTATCGAAATGTTGAGTAAACATCCCGAGACTAAATAGTGCGTTTTTGGTTGATTGATGCTATGTACCTTTGGTCACAGCTATCCAAACCGGTATTTGGTGATTTTCGTCCTTTTCGTTTCTCTTCTTTCGAACCCACGCCAAAAGAGAGAAAGAGGACTCTGCATCTGCCGCCGAGAAGCTACCTAGTCGAGGAATGGTGTGTGGTATAACGTGGACCCTCACTGTAACACAGTGAGCACACAGAATAAGTAAAGACATTTAAAAAGCCAAAATAGTTGCGGACAAAAGAAAATGAACAGACGAGTACTAACCTTCTAGGATTGAAGAAGTCACATCAGAAAATAAAAAAAAAACACAGTTCTATGACTAACATACTATGTGGGTAGTTAAAAGAATAATACCACCGTAATCAGCTGTCTATGTTCCGAAGAACATCACCCACAAGCACGCACCACAGTGACGCATCATGACTCTGTCACTGCTGTACAAAGAGGGCTTGGCCACGGCAAGGAAGTCGGGGAAGGGTGGAAGGAAGGGGGGTGCAAGGCAGCAGAAAACATTTTAAAAGATTGCCACCAGATGGCAGGGGAATCCAGTAAAGCTTTACAAACTAGAGTGGCAGGGAGATTCACGCAGGCAGAACTGCACAACAAGGACGAAATCACGTGATAATCATGCAGAGAACACGCGCCCTGACGCAGCAGATTTCCGCACTGCAGGAAGAAACAGTGAAAAGAAAGAAACAAAGCTTCAACTAAGGAATGCAAAATGTAGCCGAGCACATCCGGCTAACAATAAACACGTTACTGCAGCCTGAATCTGCTATACTCATAACTAACACGTGAAGGAAAGATAGACTGTAATTAAAAATAAAATTTACTGAAACATCCAGAATAAAATAAAATTACTGAATGTCACCAAATTAATGTTAGTATAATGTAAACAAGATAATACCAATAAAGTAAAAAAAATTAAGACAATGAACCTAAATTTATGAAAATATAGACAAAACAGTTTAATTTTTAATTTATATAAGTCGTGCCATATACGGCACACAAAGTATTAATGGAACTCAATATTTGCGTTTTATTATTGTTCTGTAAGGCATGTATTTTTTAGCATTACAATAATCAGTATTGGAAATAAGTTTTTTCATATTAGTATAGCCCTAATGTGTTGTACATTTTGCTAACATGTTAAACATTTGTACCACATAATTTCCTGTGGTATTTTAACAAAAATGTGAAAACTGAAAAATTTTAATTTTAATTTAGTTCTGTATGTATTTGAATTAGGAATCAAATTAAATGTTTGGATTAAAATACATTGCAATTCTTATTGTGAAAAGTTCAATTAAAACCAATATATTACGCCATACTTCTAAAGGTGGGGTAACATTCTCTTTTGGGACTGCTGTGGCCACAAGAGCATCCAATCACTCAGCACGGAGCCTGCAGCACACGAGGCAAGCGTAGGACGTAGGCCGACCACCGACCACTGTACACCCGGCTAGACGTGCTTCCACACCTCACTGTAGCTCTACAGCGTCAGACCTGGTTCTCACCGAACTCAGCAAGCTTACTGGCTCTGTTCCCCTGTAAGTGTGAGCCCCTCCACACTGAAAGTCCAGGGACCACGCCACTAGGCAAGCATGGGACCATGCCCAGCCACCGTGCTCCTACACCTCACCGTAGCTCAACAGTGTCCTAACGAAGTTTCTCCAGGCTTTGGCCACTAGGGACCCACAACACGTCCCCTCCCCGTTATGTCCTAGCTGATTTGTCCCCCATGAAATGACTATGGTGGCAGGATGCAGGACAATGGTAGGATGTTCAAGACGGTTCGTGGAATGAGAAACACCAATCCAGATCACGGCGTTTATTCATTCTGGTATGCGTGAGTGACTCCTTGTTCAACTGCGGCAACTGAACGCCTAGCCCGAAACTGGATAGGCCCCCTACTCTTGAAACTCTGGAGATCCCCTTATTGTTTCACGATATCCTCTTCTGTCCCCAGAAGCTATTTCTATTCACAGGGGGCCCCAGTTTCGTATCTCGCGACAATAATGTCAGACCTCCAACTACTTCTACTACATGCCAGCGCCGACTAGTAGAGATCCTAAGCTGACCCAAGCTGCTAGTCCTGGGAGTTGTTACCTCAACCTGGTGATAATAAAATGCCATATATGCTTATATACCCACTCAGGATGGCTAAGTATGGGATGGAGCGAGTGACTGGCCACACCCGCCTGTGCACATCGATGCACGACCTGCTGTCTTCCTACCCCTCCTTCATGACTCACTAGCCCAGGAGCGGACGGGTGGAAGAACTCCCATTTCGGTGTACGTACACTTGGCCTGCCTTCTCCCTCCGGCACTGTCCTACATTTCTGTGCACTGGCACGCACTTGTTTTGATAGGGCCATGTCACTCGGGTGCCGGGGCGGGATTTTGTCCAAAGAAACTCACACTCGGACCGGGATGCAATAAATTAATAATTAAATAAAGCTAAAAAAGTAACAAATAACTAATTTTTCTGTGTGATCACGTGCAAGGATGGGAAACTCACAAGTTTATACTATTTTATAAATAAATTAATTTTTGCAAATTTTAAATAGTTTTTTCATAGTTGTATAGTAGTGTTTAACAAATAATCTTCAGTTCAAAATGTTAAATGAGCCTTGAGCAAAGGTGACAATTTCCATTTCGTACTGCAGTACATCAAGGCTAATATTATTGTATGTTGCAGTAAACCATTACGGAGGTGCTCATATGTTGTTTACTTGGTCATACAGTTGGCAGCAGTTCAGCAAGAGTGCATGTACCACCAGCAGTATGGGGTCGGCGTGGGCATGGCTGTGGGACTGGGTATGGGACCCATGCCAATTGCTCCCACCATGATGGTCATGCCCCAGCCGGATATGCCGATGGTGCCTGAGGTGCCGGCCCCACACTTGCCCATCTACCAGACTGGTGAGCCCCAGCCCCTCACCTCTCAAGGAGTCGCGGACAGGCTTAAGGAGAGGTAATATCTTCAACTAGACTGAATAGAAACTTCTGTATTTTATGGAATTTGTTAGACTCAGTGAGGAGCAAGTTGCAGGTCATTAAATTCAAATAGATATAGGACATGTAACTTTGCTTTTATTTTTGTGCATGTAAAGCTGACAAGTAAGTTTGATTTTGTGGTATTGGCCTGACTGTAAGATGACCTCAAAAATGAATTCATCCCTTCTTGTACAAATCGTAAAAAGAAAAAAAAAATAACTGGCATGAATAGAAGATTACTTAGTTACAGTTAAAATTTATAAATTTGAAAAATTAAATGATTTCCTAGAGGTCATATAAATAAGTTCTTTTCGTGCTCGCTCGACTAATGACTAGAATATGACACGTCAGTACGTGCACACATATCCTCCATATTTTGTCCCTCTGTGACCTGATGAATGTATGAGCAAATAGGTACCCCCAGCCTGGTGATGCGCGTGCGTAGATCCTTCGTATTTTGTTGCTACATGACTTGGCAGAGGAACAAGCATTTAGGTACACAGAGCGATTGCATATGGTACGTAAACTAGATGGAGGTAGTGTTTCATGCCTCCGTCAGAATGCGCAACTGTGCAGCCCTCTGTACCAACAGTGTAGTGATATGCATTGTATTAACAGAGTGTGGTATGAGAATGTGTAATTATTTGATATGTAGACGTTGATATTTTTCACTGAAGAATGTTTTGGTAAAAGTAACAAAGGATAAAGTTAAAGGGCCAAATACTTTTAGTGAGCAGTACTGAGTGCAGTGTACACATCGCAGTGGACTCGCAAGTCATATACCATACATACCGTATTTTCATCAAATGTTTAATTGTGTTTGTCTTCTCATTATTTTATTGTTATTGCCTTTCAAAAATATATTTTTATCACTTCATAAAGCCATTTTCTTTTGGTGTTATTTTGTCACTACATGAACTTTACAAGCTTATTTTTAATTAGTTTTTGTTTATCTTTCTTTCTTTCTTAATTTTTATCTTGGTGGTTTTGCTGACATTTTACAATTATTTGTAATAGCTATTTTTGCGTAATTATATCTCAATTTCTTTCGTCTTATTTGATTGATCGTGAGCATATTTGAAAATTTTATTATTTTATTGTTGTGGTCCTGTGAAAAAATTTTATTCAGTTTTTACCACACTTTTCTCTGCATTATTTTATGACTATATTCTCAGCTTCATTTTATCGTAATTTTCTTGGCGTAATTTTATTTGTGTGCACTTTCAGTGTATTTTTATCAGTCTTTATTGTTACTTTTCCTGCATCATTTAGCTTTGTGAATGTATTTTAATCAATTTTTAATGCCATTTTATTCCATTATGTTTGGAAATTTTTTTTTGCTGTGGAGTGAGAGGGAGTAGGAAGCACAGAGCAGGGAACTTGTTACATATGTCGGTGTTGTGGGTGCAGCCTAACTCACATGATGTGCTGCCCAATTCACCAGGTATGCATTTAACGAGTCATCCAGCCAAAGTTTTTGAAGTTTCTTTGCCAATTTTTTTTTAAAGCTGCAGCCTAATAAATTTTGGTAACAGTGATGTTAGTGCTGTCAGACATATTTCTAAATAACTTTTAATTACAAATTTGCATTTTGCCCGTATCCCTAACCCCCCCCCCCCCATTTTTAAAATTAAATTTGTATTTGTTGACTGTTAACTGAGAATGATGTTGTTAGATTGCTGTGTCATTAAATCCAGTGTCGTTAAATCCAGTGTCATGTCCAGTGTCATTAAATCCAGTGTCATGTCCAGTGTCATTAAATCCAGTGTCATGTCCAGTGTCATTAAATCCAGTGTCATGTCCAGTGTCGTTAAATCCAGTGTCATTATATCAAGGTTCTACTGTACCGTACAATAGACATTAATGTAATCACAGCATAGCAAAGTGTGTGTTTGTGAATTGTCGTTCACATTTTTTTTCATTAAAAGAAATGAGAAATTTGGAGATTTGTAGTTTGGCCCTGTTACTATGTCAGTTTATCATTACTTTAAACACAAATGTATTAATGTTACACAATAGGCACTTTTTGTGAACAGACTTTTCCTCATTTGTTCAGAAAGATACATGTGAGAAAATTTTGCATGACGGTATTTCTCTGACAAACATTGGGTTTCAGGCAAAGAAAATGTTTTTCGCTGGCATTGTGTTAACAACAATAATAATAATAATAATAATAATAATAATAATAATAATAATAAAATGTGGTAAAAGGAAAGAAAGTAATGGTGTCGTCGTTGTTCGTTTTGCTTGTATGCCTGTTAAATTAAATCATTATTATTTTATTTTAAAAAACATGTCTCTATTTTACACCAGTGAGTTTTATCACGAACTTAATTCAAAAAACTTTTTAATTTTTAAGAGGTCTAAATAGATGGTATTGTTCTATTTTTACAGATATTTTTTTATTAGAAATGGCAAAATGTGTTTCCTGATAGGTTGGTTGTAAATAGTGTGATGGCATTGTGTAAGTTTAGAAAATGAATATTTAATTTTGGACTCTGTAGAGAAACTAACAAAGGTAAGTAATACTTTAATTTTTCTTCCTTTGTTATTATATGTGTAACAGTTTAAAAAAAGTGTACTTTATTTCTTTTTCTGTGTTGATTTTTTTACTAAAACATGTAGCCAGAGATAGATGCACAAGTACTTATAAAATCATTGCTTGCGGGTTGGAAAACACAAAACGCAGATGGACAACACATTTTTCGTGTGGTCGCGATGTTTTGCTGGCCAGGCCAGCTTCCTCGGACTGCGAGTGATAGCACACTGCAGTATTGCGGGCGGTAAGCGATGGTTGGTAACTAGCACACCTAGCGCAGAGGGGCGAACTAGGGTGTGGCAGGAAATAAACCGTGCTACCATGCAAAAAATGTGTTGTCCGTCTGTTTTTTTGTGTTCTCTTATTTGCAAGAACTGATTCTGTAAGTACTTGTGCATCTCTGTCTGTATTTTAGTAGTTAGTACCCTAGCGGTCATTTCCAACCGTTTCTCCGTTGATTTTGTGTGTGAAGATGGCTTTGGTTGGTATGTTAACCAGTTAAATAACTAGACAGAAGGTTGATGTATATATATGTGTGTGTGTGTGAGAGAGAGAGAGAGGACTAACACATTGTTGCTCGGGTGTGCGATTGCACAAAGTTTTGCTGGTTGGGCTAGCTTCATCAGGCACCATGTGTTCGTCCTTATATGTGTTTGTAACTATCAAGAAGTATCAACCTGTGAGTATCTCAACCTTCTGTGTATCTATATAATATGTGTTGATTTTGTCATTACACCACTTGTCGCTGTCAAATCACACAAGCACCTATGGTGTAACAAGGAAGTATGCTATTCAGTAGTGCAGTGATGTCACACGAGTTATTGTTTTCTTTTTTGAGTTGCCAAAGGTTGTGACTGTTTTGTATTCTGCACACGTAAAATGTATTCATTTTCAGATAAAGTTAGTTTAGTGTAATTCAAGTTCATTTGGATTTAGTTATAAGCAAGTGTGCAACCCTTATTGTAGCGTATTTTACTCGCCATACAACTATTGTTCTTCCAAGTGTAACTATAATAATTAGTGTAATTGCGAATGCAGATTGTTGTTTTTAATGAAATGTTTTAATGTTATTATTGTGATGTAAGTTTTCTTATTGTGAACATGTATGCATAATGAAATAATAACAGCTGGCCCTAACTGCCACTAGCTAGATGGGGACATCTTGTTGCTTGCGCTAATAAGCGGGCCATATACCAACCATCTGGGTTCTTGTTAATAACGCAATTCTAAATCAAACCAGATCTTGTACTCTAGTCACCATGTTTTTGGTTCGCTTCAACCTTAAAATATTAGTTATTTGTACGTGTGTTCAAGTTGTGCTTGTCTTGCACAGTGTTAATTGTCATGTGTTTAATTCCAGCTCTGCGTTGGTGATACATATGACTTTCCCTCGTGCCATAACCTTTGTTATATCCAGTGTTTTTGCAAGTACTTAATTGTGTTGTCTTGGTGTTCATAGATATTAAATTTTTCATTGTAAACCTGATTTTGTTTTTTATTAATTTTGTAAGTATTTCTCTGGAGTGTTCTCCAGCCAACAGGAGAGCGAAGTGGCAAGTCTCTTGGGTAACCTAGACAGGTGTACCTTACAATAGCATTTGTTGCTACTGTAAGCAGGTGTCGTTCCCTAATAAACCCTACATGTCCGAGATGTGAATTGTACATTTCTGCAACAAAAATTAGCATACCCTATTCTATTTAGTTTATCCGCTATGACAATATGGTGACTTTTAATATTTATTTTTGATATTTTTATTATAATTAACTTAAAACTTTTAAGCATAACTTTTATTACAGCTATGTACTATGTACAAATTGTATTTATTGAAATTGTATGGTCATTGTTAAAGCTTGGAGTGTGAAACAGACAGAGATACCAAGCTAATTTTACACTTTCCAAGAAAACTTGTACTTAGGTGCAAGACCGGCCTATAAAGACAACCGTTAAGAAATGTGCACCGTATCGGGTTGTAACCAGTGGAATAACAGATTGTTTCTAATTGGCCGCATCAGTTTTTAATTTAATGTTTTTTTCACGTCAAATTTTGTGATAATTGCAAAAAAAATATAATTTTTAAATTGATTCATGTAATGGCCATGGGTTGGCACAACTGACGGGCGATGCCAAAAGTTCGCATGCGAAGGTAGCTTTGGTTGGCGATATGTAGGCAGAGACGGGTGTATGTTGTGTTGAACGGCCGTGGAGTTACTGGTCGTTGGCAAGATGACTAAGAGGCGGATGTGTGGTGCACTAGAGAAGGTTTTGTTAGAACCGATAGTGTTCTGTTCGTGAAGTACCGGGAGTGCAACGTTTTGTACCAGTCATCTGCCACCGCTTCAGCTATGCTACAAATGTATATGTAACAAACTAATTTAATTTTAGTACCGAACTTACATTTAAACTTTTGATGTACTGTAATAAATTTCAAACAAACGTTTATAATTTCTTCATGCATGTAGACTTATGTTAGATGTTGTTTAAACCAGACTTAACATACTAGGCAACGAAAATATCCATGGTTGTTTATGTCGCTCATATAGCCTTACGTTGATAAGCTGTCATTTGTTAGATGAGCCATTTTAGAACTAGTAACAGTGCCCACAAACTTTGGTGCTACAAACCATCGGGATATAGCTGCAGGTTAGGTCCAAACAATAGAGTCAAATTACTGTTGTGTTTGTAGGCATGGTAGAAATTGTGGGTACTTATTAAGAGTTTTTTACAATTTATCTTGAAACTGTCTACAATGGTGAACCAATTTTTCCAAGAAAATGAAATTCAGTTGATAATTAAAATTTTTAAAGTGTTATTCTTAGCTATGTGGTTTTCAAAAGTACTCCCTTTACCATGAATATTGTGCATAAAAAATACTAGAGCTTTCATGAAGCTCCATACATTCATTTGTTATAATGTACAGTATTCCTCAAGTTTGCAGCTGTGCGTTTACTACAGCAGTTGGCTAAAGTAATTGTATTTTACATGTTGCTGTGTGTACTTGTAGCATGTATGTAACTGCAAACTGTTGGGTGCAGGTTGCTAGCGTTGAAGGAAGTTAACTTGCGGCACACACAAGATCGAGACCGCGTAGCCGACGACTTGGTATCCACCAGTACTGACCTCAAGGAGTTGGAGCAAAATGGGCCCGTCCTGGCCCAGAGATTCAAATTTTACCAAGAGTTGCGTGGGTATGTCACAGACTTGGTAGAGTGTCTAGACGAGAAGGTGGGTTCTTGAACACGCTTGATGAATTTCTAGGGGGGGATATAATAGCGTGCACGGCAGGATTGGACAAAGTTTCCCCACGTACATACATACTTTGATAACTAGTCGTGTCCTAGAACAGCATTCTTTGTTTCTCCATCCTTAGTTCGAATAGCAAAGAAGCAATGTTTGCAATTAGACTTGCAATACCTTTCGAATAGGCTGCGTACTGTTTCAAGCTAAATCTTGTAGCTCAATATTTGAACTAACATTTTTTATACTATAATTTTGTGTCTGTCCTAGTAAGAGCAAATATTGTGAAGCCAAGTAAGAACTCTTATGAACTGCACTACTGAAGTGGTAAATAGTGCATGTTGGTAGTGGCACAAGTAAACAATATGCATCCAAGAGACGATAGTCGAGCAGCTGTCTTACACATTGTGACATTTATTTTCACGAATCAAAATAAAAATATCTTCGTAATGAACCTTTGTGAATCTGAAACAGAGAGAAAAGTGGATATAATTTAGTGTATCCTACGAAAAGCTATTCAAAACCTGTGTAATATTATCACAGTTATTCATTATTGTTGAACATAAGCACGTCAATGAGTTGTCAACAAAGATTACACATTCGTTTTGAAATAAAAGATAACAATTTGTGTTGTAATGTACAAAATTGTGTAAAATTGGCAAATGAGAAGTATGTGACGAACATTTTACCATTCAATAGGTTAAGGCTCTATTCCTTCTCCCATTAGTATTAAATTCTGTGGATTTTGCAAACTGAAAATCAAAAAAATAGGTAGGTATATGTATTGTGCTACAGTACACAGAACATAGCCACTTCTAACCTGTAATTGTCTCAATTAGTCAGGTAATTTTTTTACTTGAAATTGCTCTAATTTTTTAAGTAGCATGGAACACAGGTGATCACATTGCGGGATGTGTAAAGGTATTTTGTGTCACTGAACCAAAATTTCACCACAAAAAAAAAACACATAATAACAAATACAACTTTAGATTTAAAAACTGAGATTTTGAAAGTAAGATTATAAAATACGTAAACTCATTTTGTAGAAAAAAGCATCCTAGCACCAAAGTGTGCCAGTTTTGGTTTACTAAAATTTTTATTTTTGCCTTCCAGAGTTTTTTCTCAAGTGTCTACTGCACAATGGATGTAAAGACTGTAATAAGTTAATAAAATATGTTTGGAATCAAAATTATTTGAACAGAATGTCTTCCTGTTGTGAAATTAGCTTCTGGCTTCGTAATGTAAAGGATATGATACCTACTTTTTACTAGGATTTCAGTGTTCAGGCAGAACATTGCTGTAAATATATTTTCATGTGGCTGTGCCTATATGTACACTTTTACTTTGGGGAAGTGATAATAAAAAATAACAATGCTATTACATTATTTTATTTAGAAAAAAGGTTGGATATGGCATATTTTCATCACGGAATATTTTGACAGTTTGTGAACATGGCATTTTAATCAGTGAGACACATTACAACATTTGTATTTGCCATTGGTAATTCATTGTTGGGATCTTTGCAATGATACCAGCAAGTCATCTTTTTATTTTCTCAAAAGTGGCTAGCATAAGTACTGTACATTACAAAAAAAAAAGATTGATGGTTTTTATTTCCGTACGGAGTATGATCTTTGTAGATGTATTGTCATATGGAGTCTTATTTATTTGTTTTCAAAAATAGTTTGGCAAGTCCAGTGAATGTAAATTTTTACATTTTTTGAAAACATTGACCAAAATTTAAGTGGGATGTAATATTTGTGGCATTGTTTACATATTTGCCCTTAAAACTTTTTCCAATCTGCCGTTTGTGCGTAGGGGTCTGAATAATCTTCTCTGTAGTGTAACCATGCTATCTTAATTTTAGTATAGAACATTGGTATATGTAGTCAGATATATAATGTGTGTTGTCCATGATGTAATCCTATAATTTGGGTGGAATTTAAATATGTTTTAAGAATAATTATTTTTGTCAAGATTTTTTATGTAACCAGGTAAATATCTTTAAGTTGTTTATTCTTTACAAGAAGATTCATATTCGTTTAACATCTGGAGAATTAAAAATATTTAAGAAATGTATCAACTCAAAATAGAACTTGCAGGTTATGTTATTCCTTATTCACCACAAATTCACATTCTACACACTTGCAGATTTTTTAAGAAGTTTTTCTAAACTAAAATTAAGAGTATTTTTATTTCTTCTCTCCATTATACTGTTTATTTTACACAAATTCTAGTTTCAGTCTGTACGTACCTTAGAACATTTGTTGGCTACATAATTTATTTTTGGTTGGCTAGTTCAGTTTCCACTTTAAAAGATTGATCATGGAAATAGTATCGAGCTGGTGCATAGTTGGGTAATAGGGCTTAACTTCTCATTGACAGCTTGGTCGGTTAGAGATTAAACTAGTGATGGGCAAGCTACAATTTTACAGTCTCGAGCCAAGCAGAGGCCAGCTTGAGAAAATACCATCAAGTCAAGCCAAAAGTTGCAAAAAAATTAATTTCGAGCAGATCTGGGCCTCTAAATTTTCTAGCCAAGTTGGAGCTTAAATTACATTTATTTCATAAATGCTTACATTTTTTTACTGTAATGCTTTGGACAGTATTATTTGTCAGGAAATAAAACACGTATCAGCAATATTACGTTTACTGCAACAGAATCATCCACTACGAAGAAGAAACCAAGCGCATACTGGGAAGTGGATAAACCTGCTTATAAAGTTGTCCAGAGTGCTACTGAGATGTACTGTGTACCACTGTTTTGGAGCATTCTGCTAAAGAAATGTACATAGGTGCAGTAAGAAGGGAGCTTGTCTTTTGCCGCGTTATTGAGTGGTACAGCATTGCTAGATGTATGAGAATTCTCGTATTTGTACAAGGATTTAGGGCCTGCATACAATGTTACATTGGATCTCGTACACATTTGTATGAAAATTTCATCCAGCCGGTGCAGCATGCGTATGCTGTTTTCTTTGTCCCGTTTTCGGCTGTCTTTGTCTAATCGAGACACTTCAAGGCCACTGGTTCCTCTTAATGATCCATGTGCACATACCTACACCAAAGAATGTTTCTGAAGATTGATTGTCAACTATCACTTACGGTTAATACATTCATGCAGTGTAAACAAACATATTTTTATTTTCTGTAAATACGTAAGCTATGTTAATGCATTTAATGATTATTACATGTTGAAATGTGTTGTGCGTAAAGTGAAAGTTTCAAACCTAAATAAAATTGGCTCGAGTTCGAGCCGAAGTTCAAAAACAACTGTAAGTAATTTAGACTCTTATTTTGTGCAGGGTTGTACTGGTAGAGCTCAGCTTGGCTCGGCTTGATGTTTCATACTTCAACCCATCTTGAGATTTAATTAGAGGCTTAGATACACAGAGAACTGGAAGTAATCAGCCATGGCTTATGTTAACGAACCATCCTAGTATTCACCTGCTGTGATTTAGGAAAACTGGGAAACCAGGAATTTAACATGTGTCCTCCCAATGTGCCACCCCAGTGTGTCCTCTCACTATGCCACTCCACTCAGTGTTGGTTATTTTTTATTGTCAGGACTGCTTTAAGACGATACAGTACAACCTACTGTGCGTATGTCACTGTACGTTTTAGTAGGGTTGTGCGAATGTGGCTTTTTGTTTAATGAAACAAGAATGAAAATAAATTTTGTTAGACCTTGACCTTAATGAAAGTTAAATGAGAGTTTGATGATGTTGAAAATGGTTTCATTGTGTTTTTATTTATTTAACTTGGAGAGAGACATTATCAGCTACATTGTGTTGTACCAGTAATGGTCGTACAGTGTAACAGTAGTTTTGAAACATTCCTGCTAAGCAGACATGAAAAAATACTGTAACTTTACAGTAGAGGCATGCAAACATTTTAAAGTTGAAGTTGTTACTAACTAAACTAAATGAACATTTGATAAGAACTCGAATATTCATGAAAGTCGAGAATTTTTATCACATTAGACTTTGACTGAATAATTTTCTTAACTAAACCAAAAGTGAAAGTTTAGATTATTCACTGTAGTTTTGTTATAACGATTTTTCGCACAACCCTACATTTTAGTGCAGTAATAGAGTCTCGCGTGTACAGTTCTCTGCTGACTAATATGTGTTGCGAAGGCTACACATAGAATGAGTTGTAAAATTTTTTAAACTTTTTTTTTTCAGTAGCTTTTGTTTGCTGTTATTGTTCTCATTTCTTGCAGTTGACCTGCCAGCTAAGTAGCTAAATAATGGTGTACTTCCTTTCTTTATTTCTTTTATTCTTTCTTTCTTTTATTCTTTGTTTCTCCATAGTGTGGCTATTCACCAGAGAAATGCTGTGTATAACCTATGTTTTGCTTTGCTTGGTTGGCTTTTATCCAGTAACGTTTTCCTTTTAAAAAATTTTGTATTAGCAGAATACGACGAGGAACAACATTCACTTTATTTCTCTCCAGTTAATAATGTATGTACTATGTATTACTTCATGAAAAACAAATTTTTCAAAAACATACCATTTTCCGTGATAAAGAATGTAAATAGGAATAAATTTTTTTGGTTCTCTTAAATTAAGTCCTAAATTTGTATGTCATGGTAGAGTAGTACATACCGTAGGTACGTACCATTTAAAAAATTTGACTTCTATGAAATTTGTTTTAATATCACATAGTTTTGTTTAGATTTTAAGGCCTGTTGGTTACAATATTACTGTAATTTTTTGTAGTCTAATCAATACTTAAAATTCTGTGATGTGTATTTTACGGTCTTAACTTTAAA
This sequence comes from Medauroidea extradentata, assembly GCA_003012365.1. Lineage (NCBI taxonomy): Eukaryota > Metazoa > Arthropoda > Insecta > Phasmatodea > Phasmatidae > Medauroidea > Medauroidea extradentata. The sequence goes on along the minus strand of PNEQ01099505.1, from coordinate 18,379 downwards.
TGGTTATTAAGGCTTGTTTTCCAACATGGCTAATTTGGTTTGATTTCCGGTAAGGTTGTTCTCATTTTTTACATGTGGGAAACGTGGCAGATACAACAATCACAAGCAATGCTATGGTGTTAGACTGCATCACAGTGCTTATAAATCAGTATGTATTCTTTTTAGGATCACGCCTCCTAAGTACTGGCGTATGAAAAGAAAATTCATACATTTAATAAGAGGATTGTTGTCAAGTCCAATACCACAAATGTACGGTCCTTTAAATGGCTTTTGCTAAAACTCAGCTCAGAAAACTAACGTAGGGTCATACGGTAAATTTTGTGTGTCTGTAAATGTAATACGTACCAGGGTTACAGCTCCTTTATAGGTGGATGACGTAAACATTGCCAATTACTGTAGTCGAGGCGGTTAAAGTGCTCAGTAAAACTGTCAAATTAGCTACTTCACTTTTAATAGTTTCATGTGGTGAATAGACTGTATATGATGAGCTGCTCTCAGATTTTTTGTTCAGTTGCCACAAGGCGTTGAAATGCCGGGTCATGCTACTATCAGTCCTTATTGCGGCAACTTGACACCTAGCCATGGCAGCTTGTCATGCCGTAGAAGGGAACGTGCACTTGTTACCACCAACGTGCGCAATGAGTCTACATTTCACATTAACATGACTATAAACTTGGCATGGTTGTAATCAGGAGGACTGTCGATATTTACTCAAAACAAATTTTTTGTTCTGGATGTAGTTTTTTTTAGTATACCAAAGATTTAGCTGATTTCATTATGAAATTATTTATTTTCAGTAATTTTTTTAGAAGTACGTGAACCTATGTTTTATTTTTTTTATAGCTTTTATCATGTAGCCCACGACACACTAATTTCAGAGTAAATTACAGTATTTAATTTCAGTAATTCATTTGGGGATTGTTTAGTGTACCGTATTAACCCAAAAATAAGACTACTATTTTGAACTTAAGACAACCCCTAAAGTTTCACTTTGGCCTAGAGAAAAATTATTTTTCCTATAAAATGAAAAGCCAGAAAAATTTGAATAATTGCTATTGTAAGATACGTTTTACCATATTCTGTTGGTTAAGTAGATAAAACATATTTTCTATTCATTAAGCAAGGGTAAATTTCGGTAAAGTGTATCTGTTCAAAATACTTTTTATTTACATAAACCAAAACTAATGCACAATTCAGTGTCATGGGTACTCAGTTTACACTGGCTAAAGTGAAGTATAAAAAATCTTAAGTTTTCAATATGGTCTTACATTTCTTACATCAACACTGATGTTAAATGCCAAATAAGTTTATTTGTAAACAGAACATATTGTTATCGTAAGTCTTGAAAATAAGATAGTCTTATATTCAGGTAAATATACCTATATTTGCTCATAATTGTTGTGAAATATACATTTAAAAGTTAAGTTATATGCACTTTAAATTGGCATAATTTCTCTTAATAGTGTGTGGTAGATAAACAAATGCTGGAAACAAAAATTGCATTCTACACTTTTTTCGAAGCCAATATGGATAAAATACTCAATGACAATCCTAGATAATGGTATTTGACAACTTTATGAGTAAATATTTATCCAGAATTACTAATTCGTTACGCGTGATCTCTTGCTCCGCAGTTAAATGCATGAGGTTCCGGCGTCACATATTGTGCCTCAGAAGTTCGTAATACTGGAAGAAATTTTGTTTAAAACGTTGGCTGAATCTATTGTCTAGGATTGCTATTGTTTAATTTTCGCAAATTGGCTTAAAAAAAATACAGTTATAGATTAATGCTTTTAGCAATGAATTATGCACAACGCCCTCTTAAGGCAGTTTTCATGTTGAAATTTCACATAAGCTTACTTTTTTCTGAGAAATCTCCACATAAATCCATTTGATATGATTTTTTTTTTTTTCTGGAAGCAAGGTGTGTTTTGCTAAAACAAGTATTTATTCAGTAATTAGATTATCTCACTTACAGTTAGTAAATACAGTAATGTTAAAGCTTGGTTGAGCATGAGCAAGTGTGTTAATAATTACATTCCCTTAAATGCACAAGTTCTAAAGTGAAGGAAAGTTTGTTACAACATTAATTTTGAATACTGTCATACAAAAGAAACAATCATACAGCATATTGTAGATTTTAAGAGAATCTTTCTATTGTTTTTCATGATGGCTTGTCCATATTTTAAAATGTAATATTGCTGTGTTCATAGCAGTGCTTACAATATTAAATATAACAATCTCCTTAATTTTTTTATTTGTTCATACATTAGTAACAAGTTATACTGAAATGAAAATTTCTGTAAACTTTACCATATTTACACCCTTTAGAACCTTTCATATGTGGTAGTTTCATTTTCGAAATTGAGTTAGTACAGTACAACCCGAATTTCAGAAACATAGATTTTATGAACACAGTGGTTTTACAAACACATCTGTTTTATGAAAGCATCTATTTACATATTTTACAAAGACATCTACATAACTTGCAAGTACATCTACATCATATTTTACAAAAATATCTTTGTGTGTTAAAAATAAATCTTTAATGTTTTACAAAAACTGTATTTGTCCAAGTACTCCTTCCACCCATGTAAGTCGGGCAGTCTCCTTTATTGATGACAGTTTGGTGGAATGGAAAGGAGAATATTATTATTATAATAATAATTATTATTATATCCTGTTATTGGTCACATGACTGTTGGATGGCACTTTAAACCTAATAAATCTAATAATAACATTATTATTACTGTATTATGATTATTATTATTACAGTATATATATATATATATATATATATATATATATATATATATATTTTTTTTTTTTTTTATTTTTTAAAATTTCAAACAAATCCAAATTCTGCTAGCCTTTTACTATGGCAACTGTATACATTGACAAAGAAAGTTAGGGGGAAAAAGTACCTACTACATATTAGGTTTGTGCATTGTGTTCATCAATGTTGCTGCCCCATCTATTTCCCTAAGGCTGTCCTCGGTATCTATATAGCTCTCCGATATTGCAGCTGTATTTCTGTAGAGTGCATTACTGATGTAGCATTTCTGGAAGCTCATGATGACAAGATCTTTGAGGATAAGATCTCGTGCTGTCTACGTCGAACTACAAAGCTGCGTTAGAAACTGTTATGCATTCTGTCCGTTGGAGTGTATTTGTGCTCTGTGCTTGCCATCCATTCTGTAAAGACATTTCAAATGGGCTTTAAATGGTCAATTCACACACATCTAGGGGCTGGAGCATCGAGATCATTCCGACTGACATGGTCAGTGTTCCTTTCCTGAAGACGTTTATTAGCATTTTCTGTCAAGTGGCCACAAAAACTGTCAGAACTAGTAGGCTTGTCTGTTTCAGTAGGGCTCCAGGGCAGCATTCCCACACACGTCAACCAATCAACCACAAAAATGTTATCTATCCAGTCTCTATCTTGAACCCTAATGAAAATTCCAGCCAGTAATTTATAGTTCTTGTGAATGGACTTGTGCTGGAAATGACGAAGGGGAAAAGCTTCTTACAATCAGTCAACATTGTTAGCATGATGGTGCACCTCTGTTTCACATTGCCATCTGTTCTTATCTGCACAGATTTTACATTACATGCTTTAACTGTGATATTGGATGGCATTTAGAAATTGATAGGGCTCGGATTAGCATTCCCCATTTGCCCTAGCAGGTACAAGTTTTGATTCACAAACGAATGATGTGCCATTGGTATTGCAGTAACTTTTTATTGCTGGCCTCGGGTAGTTGCTGGCCAACAGTTGTTTTCTGTCGCACAGATAGGCCATTCCTTCTGTAGAAACAATAAATCCATTTCATGTCAATGACGAAGTCAGCATTAAATGGTCTGAAGAAGTCAGTGCCGATGTGGTTTAACTAGTAAAGGGCACAAAGGAACAAACGTTACAGGAACTATTTATGCTACCCAACAAACAAAATAAATATTTTTTTATATGCTGGTATTAGAACACAGTTTTAAAGCTTCTTCAAAGGTGGCTAATTCACTTCAAATTAACACTGACAAATAGTTATAGAACTTAACATTCAACGAGAAAAACGTCAGTAAGACATGTTGGGGGCTCTTCTGTCATTGATGTGCAAGAACAAGCATTAAAGTTATTGTATTTAGGTCTGTGAAGCAAAAAGTTTTCAGTGAATTAAAAATGTAATAATTTCTGACAAAGCAGAAAACTTATTGATCTGCAGATGGTTCTGGCTCGACTTCACCTGCCATATTTATATTATTTTCCCCATATTAAAAAAAAAGTGGAATTTGTGATTACGGGTTTGTATATACCTGGCAATAAAGTACAAGTAGTCAAGTTAATTATGTAGTTGAAGAGTTCTTGGCTAATTTTGGCTCTGTGGTATGTCAATAGCTCAGATGTATTGCCTTTACTGTAGTGCAAGATATCACAGTTTCCACATTTTATTTTTAGAAGCTTGATAAAAGCAGTAAAATAATGTAACATGGTGGATGAAGCTAAGCCTTAATTGAAAAATTCAGTTTCAGAAAATTACGTTTTCTGGGCTAGTAATTTGTGTAAGAAAATTTAAATTCCTGTGACTACCCAACCGAGACAACTAGTTATCGGAGGAGGGGAGTGAACCAGACGCTGGTGTCATGGAGTAGAGGGTGTTCAGACCACGTGGAGGAGGTGAATTTACAGTTGTAGGCTATTTTATGTGTCTTACAAGTTTTGAGACTGTTTTGGCATCAACGTGCCTGGTTACTGTGTCATATGTGAATTCTATAGAATTTACTGTATTTCATAGTGTTGGTGTATGGTGTATTCATTGTCCATTACTGTTAAACAGTTAGAAAGGAGGTTTTGTATCACTTTTTCTGCATCCATTTAGAAAAATTTCCAAAGTTCATTTTTCATTCTAATCTCCACTTTTCACTATAGCCTTGAGTATTAAGTACACGCTAGGAAAAAATTATTAGCTAGGAGCCGGTTTGCAGAATTAACCAATTGTGGTCTGCACTATCACTGAGTCCTCCGAATGTTTAGTTATCTTGCTAGCATTTGTTAACTGTATACTACATAGGATATATCCATGTTTCATCAAAATTCACTTTGATATTTTGTTTGTCCCTTGTTCCAGTATTTCTCTTTGTTTGCTTGTTAACATTGTTCTCTTTCCTTTTAAGCAATGCCGTTTATTTTCATCTGGATTTTCCTTTGATTTTTCCATTTATTACATCTCAATCCATTTGTTTTTTAAAGTAATTTCGTCATATAATTTTCCTGAAAAATTGTTTCAAATTTTCAGTACATGCAGAAAGGTTTTAAGAGTATGTACCTCTTTTTTTATTACATATAAATTTTGTACTGTTTGCTGATTTACACCACAAATAGTCGTCAGTGCATATTTTCTTAAGATTTTGTAAACATGTTTCTGGCCTTGTGTCCCTAGTTTCTCACCATTCTCGTCAGCTGGTTGGAATTCTTTTTTAATTCTTGTCTACATCAGCTACTGCACATTTGTTGGTGCTTACAAGTAGATAAAGCAAAATTTCCACAATTTTCTCAATCACAACGTGGCACAGCACCACACACTTGGAACACGTTACACACTGGCTGACTGCGACGACATTGTGGCTGCTTCTGTGGTGTGTAACTAGCTGTGTTTGGTGGTCAAGGATGTCACTGTGCTAGTATGCATCTTTCTGTCAGGATTAGTTTCGGTTGAGTAGTATGTTTAGTTATGTGCGAGTACGTGTTCTACTAAATTTAGCTATGTTACAGCATTTTATTTGTCAGAAATTGCAATTTATGTATATTGGTGTTGTGTTAAAAGCAAAATGCTCTACGGTATTAGGTAATTCATAGAGTATAGGATGTTCAAAGAAAAATGCATGTTAATTAAACTAAAACTGCACCACAAAATGTTTTGAGATTCGGGACTTGTAGTCTGTTAAGCCAGCAAGAGTAGATGTGTTTGTGAATATGATATAACTTGAATACAGAATTTGTATTGACTACCGGTACATGTATTAACACTTTGCATTTACACATTTGTCATGTATTGAACTATTCCATTGAACAATTGTTGCTAGCGTGTCAGTCTGTTATGTCATAAGTGGTGCTCCAGGGGTTGACCATTATCCTTAAGAGTTAGATAGTGGACCTGGCGCATGAGATGTGCTGTAGCGAGGTACGGAAAGTGTTTTTTCTTATAGAACTATTAAAAATGTTTCCAATATGTTTATCTACGAAAAGAAGACTTGACTTCAAACTGTGTCCCAAATGATTTTTAAAATGCAGTCCGCTAATTAAAAACATGATTTCCAAGTTCCTAAAAAGTGCTAATAATGACTTTCACAATACTGGAGCTGAGAAAATATCAACTGTAATTGGAAAACTAAATCATAGAAACCTACATTGGACTTTACCTCAAACTTTCCGCAAATAAAATAATAGGGTCGTCGTTTGAAGTCCCACTGAAAAATGTTTTTTTACAAAAACACTGCGTGCTGGTTTAGTACTCCGCACCTAGAGGCAATGAGGTGTTTGATGGACATGTTATATTCAACTTATAGCCATCCCAGTTTCCATGCCTCGAATGTAAAAAAAAGCTAGCATCCATTACCTCTTAATGCTAGCATTACAATGGCACATGAGAGTCTGCAGCGCCAGTTCAAGTACAGTATAACAGATGGTACATTCCTGCTTCATACATTTCCCAATGCCATACACCAATTTATTTTGATCCCACCAAATGCCCTACATTACTAATGGTTAACATTCCTGCAACATACACTTATAAGTGGACGGTGTTATGCATCAATATACCAAGCACCAATTTATAGTTTGGTATAAAATATTTTTCTGCACTGAAACGGTCTTACAAAAAGTATTTTATCCCTACGTCCTGTGATTATCAATGCTGGATTGACAGGACTATTATACTTTTTGTAAGTCTATTTCAAATCCGAAAAACTTACAGCAAGTATTACTGTTAACTTATAATCGGCGTATAGTCTATTGATGCATAATACCATCCATGTTATAAACTATAGTAATTTGTTTCCAGTGTCTTACATTTTTTTGGACATCAGGGACCATGTACCACAAAAGTATTACGGTAACTACATATCGCTTTCAGGCATATATTGTTTTCTTCTCCTGCAGCTACAAAATATGGTACATTGTGTAACCTCATAAGTTAAACAACTTCGTTGATGCTTAAAGACAGTGGCATCTTTGATGTGTGAAGTTGAATCAGCTATTGTCCATTGAATGTAATGTTACTAATTACAGTACGTGTTTTTCTGCAAGCAGTAAAATCAATAGTTTTTTTTAAGTTTCACAATCTGTATGTAGTTTCATATGTACAAATTCTTACAAGCACTTTGTTTTTCTGCGTTAATTTTTATACTTTTCATTAATCTGTTCAGGTTGGAAACCATTTCCATTGAACAGGGATCATACATTTTGAAACAGGTTATTGAACACAATGGAAAGTGTGTCATTAGCAAGAAGGTTGGGGATTTACAGTGCATACAGCTTTATATATTTTACTATAAATTCATAAATATAAATTTTTATGGTTACTTTTTTTTTGTTAATTATATATATATTTTTTTTTTTTCTTGCTTATTAACAGTTTACAGCATTACAGAAACTCAGTTTAACAGTTACCTTTATCATGCAGTTTTCCTTGTACACTTTTTATTTACAGTCTCCTGAAATGGCGTAATCTCTTCACAAGCGACTATTTTCCTGGCAACCACGTCCATGTCTACAGTGTCTTATACACACTGGCAAAATCAGATATTCCTATAAGAAAAAGTCAGTTGGCTTCAAGTAAAATATGTATTCAAAATACAGGCAATCCTCACTGTAATGGACTCATTAGGGCAAAATATTGTTAAAGTGAAAATCCAGTTTATAACAAACTATGTGTACAGTACAAGTATGCAGGTTTAATTTTAGAAGAGAACATATTCACCCCATTAATTCTTAGAACAAGAAGGATTCATGTTTATTGCTGACATTCATTGGTTTGATAAAATAATAAAAGTCCTGGTTCATGTTGATTGCATACATTTAATTGTTTGTGAAAATAATATACGTATGTACATTACATTTCAGACTATCATAGCTAATTCAAGGGGGCAATGTCTTAGAAATTTGTGGATAATCCTCAATGCTACGAAAGTTGTAAATTTTTTTAGTTACTCATTGTGCTAAAATCACGAGCCATAAAATTCAGTGACCTTGTAAAATCAAGTTATATTGCGAAAACAAGGTTCTCTCTATAGAGGACTTCGTAGGAAAGAGATTCTTATAGGGCTGGCCAGATATTAATCGGCAGCTGCCAATACCACCGATATTTTAGGTATGGGCAATGTTTTTTTTTATATGATACCTGTGTCCCATTTTGTCTATACCTTTCAAGAAAAGTCTGTTTAAAGCCAGTTTTCGTTGGCACCCAAACATTAACATGTTACCATTAATTAGTAAATGTTTACGTAGAAGTATTAACATTAATTGTGTTTCAAACTTAAAACAATTGTTAGTTGACCGTACATTGTAAAACTTTTTCACATTTAACACCTACATTCTAAAAAAAAAATCATTAAAAACTTGCATTGTCAATATTCACCGATAAAACGTGCAATGCCGTGCACAGAGTCAGCATATTTCAGCCATACAGGTTACAATTGCTCTAAGGTCTGTCTGTGACCATGGTTATAATACAAACTAAACAGAGAAGACTAGTGGCAGGTAGCAGCAAAATGTAGTTGCTTTTTCTTATTTCAATTTATAGTGTACACTACTAATTCATAATGGGTATACATTGCCACAAAATACTACGTGAAACACTTTTAGCTGTTGAAATATATTATTCTTTAATTGGCACCGTCTTAAAAAAAAGACTTTGTGGTGTGATGTTTTACGGTGCTTTCAAACACTGCCATATGACAGTACTGTGTGTGCCACACCAGTCCTTTGTTCTCTTTTGTATTTCTGTGTGTACGTGCTGTAGTGGTTAACTACTTGCACTTCACCATCTGTGCCTACTCTCCCTCTCTATTTTGTGCGGTTTGAAACAAATTGAATATATTATCGCCCTCGGCTCTAGCTCAGATCACGACCTCGGCATGCACGAAACCCAGTCCTCCCAGCGTCGTAGGCCCGTAAGTGGAAAGAACGGTCAAACTTAGCACTACAGAATCACTTCATTAACACTCACAAATCAGTTTTGTTGTTATCACCTTTTACTCGTTCCACCAGTACAGTACAGTTTTACACTTACATCCGACAACACGCGGTGGGCTTCACCGTAAAGTTATGCTGTATTCCCTAAATATTCAAATCAGGTGATGCATAACCAGTTGCATCGCCAACTGAGGCTCCCATAACCACTAAACTTTGATGCCTTAGTACCGATGCCGAGAGATTCTACTAGCACGTGGCCCCGCAGGTGCCGCCACCTCGCACACCTCCGCTCACTCCAGCATCCAAAACATCAAGAAACCTACCTCTCCAGCTTCCCTACCCCACTAGCCGGAAGTTCCCCATAGATAGTCCACCTCTAGTAGGCTCTCACATTCGCATTCTACCCCTAGGGAGCATTCCTAAAACTACTGAAACAGATATTTCTTACTTAGGTTACATTACTTCAGTTACTATTTCAACCTTTAAGTGCTAACAGTCGACATCATGCTGGTCCATCGCGCATAGCGATCTCTGGAAAATCTTGCACTTTACAAAGAGGTCGATATTACAAGATTGCCTATCTCATGACATAAACAACAACAAACACACTTCAACGATTAATTACAAATCTCTTATTCTTTGAATGCTTTCGCCTATTAAACAACATACCAGAATTACGTAAGTTAACCTCCCTATCGGCTTAGCCCACCGCTCGTAAATTTAAGTAAATTTAAATGTAGGTTACAAGATTGCATTTCTTCATTAGACAAAATTTCAGTTTAAGCGACACAATGGAGAAAATATGACTTAGTTGCTGCACTGCGGTCTG